>JAANYP010009293.1:0-53642 GCA_020465985.1 Centrapalus pauciflorus
TGCAAAAGGAAGTCAAGGATAAGCAATACGGCAAATTCCTTGGATTGTTCAAACAGTTACATATCAATATTCCTTTCATAGATGCGATTGCCCAGATGCCGAACTACGCGAAGTTTTTAAAGGATCTGCTCTCAAAGCGTAAGAAGCTTGATGATTTGGACACAGTAGAGATGAACGCCGAGTGTTCAGCTGTGCTCCAAAACAAGCTTCCAATCAAGCAAGATGATCCCGGCAGTTTCACCATACCATGTCATATTGGTAATTTGCATGTTGCGAATGCCCTCGCTGATTTAGGAGCTAGCATCAATCTTATGCCCACATCTTTATATGCTAGACTCGGTCTCGGAGACCCAAAGCCCACTCGCATGAGTATTCAGTTGGCAGACCGATCAGTGAAATTTCCTCGGGGAATCGCGGAGAACATGCTGGTGAAAGTTGATAAGTTTGTGTTTCCCGTAGACTTTGTCATCATGGATATGCACGAAGACATCTCTGTTCCTCTCATTCTAGGGCGTCCATTTTTAGCGACATCTCGTGCGATGATCGACGTTTTGGACAGGAAGTTGACCCTTAGAGTGGGAGACGAGCATATCAGTTTTGATGTTGACAAAGCTATGCAGAGAGCTGATGATGCTGTGGAGTCGATTTGTTTCGTTCAATCCTATAGCTCTTCTGATCGAGAAATGCATGCTGAGTTTGATGATGAGACGCTTGTTAAGTCTCTATTGATTGGGTATGAGAGATCCACTTCTTTTGAAGATGGCGAGTCTATCGATGATGATATATCTCTATGCCCATTATCTCTTGATTCCGATATGTCTATATGTCTCTCTGATTCCAGTGATAGCTTTCCTTTGTGCACGATCGAGACATCTCCTACTCATGAGGAGATTGTTACGTTAGATCCAAAGGAAAGTATCAAAGCTAAATCCTCGATTGAAGACCCTCCGACTCTAGAACTGAAAGAGTTACCAGCGCATTTAGAGTACGCGTATCTGGAGGGGTCATCTCAGCTTCCGGTCATTATAGCCAAAGACCTTTCACCGGACGAAAAAGCGAGATTGATCCAGGTTTTGAAATCCCACAAGCAGGCCATCGCATGGAAAATCTCTGATATCAAGGGTATCAGTCCTGCTTATTGTACTCATAAGATTCTGATGGAGGAGGATTTCAAACCTGTGATTCAACCCCAAAGGAGGGTCAATCCAAAAATCCACGAGGTCATCAAGAAGGAAGTGTTGAAGCTTCTTGATGCTGGTATGATATATCCAATCTCTGACTCACCGTGGGTTAATCCGATTCACGTGGTCCCAAAGAAAGGGGGGATGACCGTCGTTCTTAATGATAAGAATGAATTGATTCCATCGAGGACGGTCACGAGATGGCGAGTTTGTATCGACTATCGCAAACTCAATGATGCCACCCGTAAGGATCATTTTCCATTGCCCTTCATTGACCAGATGCTCGAAAGATTATCAGGGAATGAGTTTTATTGTTTCCTTGATGGTTTTTCGGGTTACTTTCAGATCCCTATCAGCCCCGAGGACCAGGACAAGACCACTTTCACATGTCCCTACGGAACGTTCGCATACCGGCGTATGCCATTCGGTTTATGCAATGCACCTGCGACGTTCCAGAGATGTATGGTAGCTATCTTTAATGATATGCTAGAAAAGAGTGTGGAGGTGTTTATGGATGATTTTTCTGTGTTCGGTAGTTCTTTTTCTGCGTGCCTTGCAAATCTAGACAGTATGCTTGCCCAGTGTGAGGAGGCCAATTTGGTCCTCAATTGGGAAAAGTGTCATTTTATGGTGCGAGAAGGAATTGTTCTCGGGCATAAAATCTCGGCTAAGGGTATTGAGGTCGATAGAGCTAAGATCGAGACTATTTCTAAGCTACCTCACCCTACTTCTGTTAAAGCGGTTAGAAGTTTCCTTGGGCATGCCGGTTTTTATCGGCGGTTTATTAAAGATTTCTCATTAATTGCCCGTCCCATGACAAGACTATTGGAAAAGGATGCCACTTTCGATTTTGATGATTCATGTGTGCATGCCTTTGATACTCTGAAGGAAAAGCTTGTTTCTGCCCCCATTATGGTGGCTCCAGATTGGGAGTTACCATTTGAGCTGATGTGTGATGCCAGCGATTATGCTGTGGGGGCAGTATTGGGACAAAGAAAGGAAAACCGTTTTCATGTTATATATTATGCTAGCAAGACTCTCACTGATTCTAAGCGAAATTATACTACTACTGAGAAAGAGCTGCTAGCAATAGTATATGCATTTGAGAAGTTTAGGTCTTATCTGATTCTCTCAAAGACAGTGGTTTTTACCGATCACTCTGCTTTGAGATATCTCTTTCAGAAGCAAGATGCCAAGCCCCGTCTGATTCGATGGATTCTGCTCCTTCAGGAGTTTGACATCGAAGTCAAAGACAAACGTGGGGCCGAGAACTTAGCTGCCGACCACCTAAGCCGTTTAGAGAATCCTTCACTTCTTCCTCTTGATGATTCTGCAATTAAGGCGTCTTTCCCAGATGAGTCCCTTTGCTCGGCACATACGATTGACGAATGCCCTTGGTTTGCGGACTACGCAAACTATCTGGTGGGTAATGTGCTCGTCAAAGGACTAACTCATCAGCAACGAAAGAAATTCTTAAAAGATGTGAAGAATTATTTTTGGGATGACCCTTATCTCTTCCGAGTTTGTGCCGATCAGATTATTCGGCGTTGTGTTCATGGTGATGAGGCTATGCAGATCTTATACGCATCCCACATCGGTCCCACTGGGGGACACCATGGTGCAAATACCACAAATCGGAAGGTATTTGATGCAGGATTCTACTGGCCTACGATCTTTCAGGATGCTAGGGAGTTTGTGAAAGCATGTGATGCTTGTCAGAGAAGTGGAAACATATCAAATGGCCAAGAGATGCCCCTCACTACCATTCAGATCTGTGAGATATTCGAAGTGTGGGGTATTGATTTCATGGGACCATTCCCGTCCTCTCGTGGATGTAAGTACATCCTTGTTGCTGTCGACTACGTGTCGAAATGGGTTGAGGCACAGGCGCTCCCCACTAATGACGCACGTGTAGTCGTTTCCTTTCTGCGAAAGCTATTTGCCAGGTTCGGTGCTCCTAAAGCTATCATTAGTGATAGAGGAACGCATTTCTGCAATTCACAGTTCTCTAAGGCCTTGGAGAAATATGGAGTTACTCACCGATTAGCGACACCATATCATCCGCAAACAAATGGCCAAGCTGAAGTGACCAACCGTGGTCTCAAGCGAATCTTAGAGAGAACAATAGGTGAGCATAGGAGTAGATGGGCTGACAAGCTCGACGACGCGCTTTGGGCATTTAGGACTGCTCACAAAACGCCTACCGGACTTACACCTTATAGGCTAGTTTATGGCAAAGCGTGTCATCTTCCTGTCGAGCTAGAGCATAGGGCATATTGGGCTTTACGTTGGTCTAATTTTGATTTGTCAAGCGCAGGTAATGAAAGGAAGTTGCAGCTAAATGAATTGGATGAGCTACGGGAGGACGCCTACACGAATGAGTCGATCTATAAGGCGAGGATGAAGAGACGACATGATGAGCAGATATCTACCAAGGAATTCAGCATTGGCGACAAGGTGCTATTGTACAATTCACGTTTGAAGCTGTTTCCAGGTAAGCTTAAGTCTCGATGGTCGGGACCATTTACTGTTTCCCAAGTGTTTCCCTATGGGACGGTCGAATTAGAACATTCATCGGGAAACTTTAAAGTAAATGGGCACCGACTAAAGCTTTATACTGATCCATCCATCGAGCAGGTTTGTGAGGCTACATTTAGCCTGGCCCCCGTCTCAGTTTGATTATCTTGGGGCCGAGTCTAGCTGGAGGCTCGAGTTTGCATTCTAGCGCTTGCGGGAGGCACCCCGTCAATAATGATCACCTTATTTTATTGTTCATTGTTAATTCTGTCTTTCGTTTTTGCATATTTAATAAGTTGAAGTCCTTCTTCGACTAGTTCATTTGAATTCTTTTTACATATATTTGATTGTCTTAGTTTATATAGGTCTTAGACTGTTTTCGCATTAAATAAGTCCCCATTGCATTGAGTTTGTGTCTTAGGATTGCATGCTCGATGTTATTGGTGTTTTCTTCAAAGGTTATAAGCTTAATTTCCTTCTTGCAATTGCCTTTTGACTTTTTGAGTCTTGTTTAGCATAATTAAATTCTCAGTTGCTTGCATCTCGTAGCTTAATTTCTTTTGCTGTTTAGCTTTAATAAAGCCTATTCATAGCATCTTTTACTTACTTGGTTCGTTGTTTCGTTATTTCAGGTTTTCGGGTGCTTAATTCAATAAAAGTGTGAAGGCAGTTTGACTTTTTAAAAGTCAACTCTGTTTTTTTTACTTTTCATAAGTCCTTTGCATCTAGTTAATTCATAGTTTTCATTCGATTGCATGTTATAAATTCTCTTGCATTTGTTCATTTAGCTAATTCTAGGTTTTTGGCAATGCGTTGGGCTTTAATTTTATCATAATTGCTTAGCAATTGTCGCATGCATTTTTTTTTTTTTAATTTTAGTCCTAAATTTCGTTGCAAGTTGGCCGCAATTGTAGTCACAATAAAAGCTTAAAGTTTTGATCAATGTTAGAAGGTTGTTTCCAGTCTAGTGTGGGGTAATAACTGAGTTGGTTAGGTCATTTTGGTTGAATTTGGAGATTTACACCTCTGGACTCTGCTTAAATCCAACTGATTGCATAATTCTGGAAAAGAGTTCATCGCGGCCGCGTTGGGATGATCACGACCGCGCTCAAATGAGCCGGAAACAAATAAATATCTACTTACATCGCGGCCGCGCTTGGATGAACTCGGCCGCGCTCGCTTTTCTATATAAAGGAACAGATCGCGGATCATTCTTTCTTTTCCCGCACTCACACATTCTTCTTGCGATTTTCTTTCGGGTTTCATAGGTTGCGATTCTTGCTTCATTTCTTGCATTTTCACTCGATTTCATCATAATCATCAGGTAAACTCTCTGATTCTACTTTTTAATCTTTCGTTTATTTCGTTTTTTTTAGAGATTTTCAAGGTCTTTGATGAATATGTTCGACCTTTTCTATGTTCGTGTAATGTTTCGTATTTTTCGAGTTTATTTAGGTGATTTTCTCAAAATAGATTACTAATGCTCGATAGTTTAACTTTAGTTTAGTTTGTTTGATGATTCTTAATGTTTATTGCTTCGGTAGATCTTTTCATCAGTTGCTTTCTTGTGTTCTTTGCTTATTTAGGGTTTTAGGTTTTTAAAATGTTTTAGTTTTGTTAGATTTTAGTTTCATTCATGCTTATCTCGGTTAAATTGTTGAAATAAGTTGGTTTTTGTCTCTGGTTTCGATCGCGGGGTATCGCAGGTCAGTCTCGGTCGAGTTATAGATCGCGGCCGTGCTTTCCGTCGCGGTCGCGCCCGCGACCGTAAAAAAAAAAATATTTTCAATGAATAAATTAATACATAGAGTTTTCTTATGATAATTACATTTTTGTTCCCTGTTAGATTTATTTTAGATTTATATGTTAGAATTGTTAGTTAAACTTTAGTTTAGTTTTAATCTAATTTTAATTCTTAGTTTTGTTGGTTTCCATTTTTAGTTTTAAGTAGTTTAGTTTTTGTTAGTTAGTTTTTAGCGTTAATGTCGTATCTTTTAGTTTTTAATTTTTAAGTGGTAGATTCTTAGTTTTGATTTAATTTTTGTCCATTTTATTTTAGGATAGTTTAATTTTTAGTTTAGTTTTTAGTTGTTATTTTAAGGCAATTTCCTTAGTTAAATGTAGTAGTTTAATTTTTTTTTTTTTTTTTAGCTTCTCATTTTGCATTTTAGCTTTATTTTAGTTTTTGTTTCTCTTTCTATTTTTACTTAGGTTTTTATTTTAGCCTCTATTTTAGTTTATTTTTCTTCATTTAATTTGTTTAGGATTTATTTAGGGTTTTATTTACTTTTCTTAGGTGATCTTTAGGATTTCTTAGGTTCAAATTTAGTTTTTGTTTCCTTTTTAGTTTATTTTATTTTGGTTCGTTTTTAGTTTCATTCTAGGGTTTTCCTTATTTCATATATTTTTAGGCTTTTAGGGGTATAGTAGTTTCTATTTGTCTGCATGATAGCGTGTTTCGTTTATTTTTTCTTGCAGATAGCCATGGCTGAGGCTGCTGCTGCTCCTCCGCCCCCTCCCCCTCCTGGTGGTGGTGACGGAGGCCGTCGTCCTCCTGAGGGACCCCATCGATTTCTTATCTTTGGGGACCCAAAGGATAGGGCGAAGCTTTCGCGCCTAGAGGCCAAGGGATTGGTCCCCACCTATGGAGTGGCATGGGGCGCTATGGAGTCGTTAGGCATTGCCTCTCATCTTCGAGGGATCTTGGCGCACCCTCCGATCAGTACTTCCCGACTGCCTGCTTTGCTGCGGCTGCTGGAGATTGACGAGCCAGTTTACCGGGAGCTCGTTTTGGAGTTTTTGTCGACGTATTTTTTTGACGCCACGAGCTCTGATTATGAGGCTACCTCGATCAGCTTTCGCCTAGGTGGCGTCGAGCGTCGTATGTCTCTTCGAGAGTTCGGCGTTCTTTCAGGGCTATATACTACAGACGAGGTCAGCGACCCAGCGTTTTGTACTGCCGTGCGTGGTCCCGCAGAGGGTTTTTCTGAGGCCGGTTTTTGGACGACCGTCGCTTCGGGTGTGTACAATTCGCACAGCTCGAAGGCTACGGCCTTTCGTGACCCGTTGCTTCGGATCGTTTTTCGGATCATTGCTTCCAGCATCGCGTGCCGGAAGGAGCCGGGCACAGTTTCCCACCGAGATCTGATGATGCTCAGCCAACTTCTTGATCGAGAGTGTACTATACAGTTTGCCTATTGGCTAGCTGTGTTTTTTGTGGGAGCCGCAGGTCGCGTCAGATCGAGCCCGATGGCTGGAGGGGTTTATATTATGCGGTTGGCGCGTAGCTTGGGTGTTTTTGCTGATGCCGCTGTCGAGCAGGGGTTGACAGTTGTTCCGGAGGCGCAGAGGATGATTTTTGGGTCTGACTCGTTGGCGACGATGGGTATGCTGACGGCCGATCGCCGACGTCTCCTGGGTTGGGTTAATCCCGACGCCGTCGAGGAGCATGAGATGGAGCCGCAGGCTGATGAGGCAGAGATTGCCCAGGCAGGCTCGGTAGCTTCACCACCTTCCGTTACCACTTCCCCCTTACCTTCCCAGCCTCCCCTTTCTTCCCCTCCTGAGCCTTCCGTTTCCGCTATGCCCCCTGTTGTTTACCCGATGATGATTGATGTGTCGACTCCGTTGACTCAGCGCGGTGTCCTTTTTGGCCTCGCAGCTGAGATAGCGGATCACCATCATTTCCTCATCGATTCCGAGTATGCCAGAGCCCATCACCTTCCTCCCCCACCTCCTCCCCGACTTTTCCTTATTCCTTCCTCTTCTTACGTTTATGATTATTCTTCCCCTCTTCTCACCCACCGCCCCCGCCCTCGCCCATTTTCTCCACCACCTTCCTCCATTCCCCCTTTCTCTGTGCCATCTTCTTCTTCTTTTCCCCCCACCCTCCCATTTGACACCCCTATTGTCCCTACCCCCGCCACTATCACCACTACCCATCCTTACCGTTCTCCACACCGTTCACCTACCGAGTCTGAGCCATTTCAGACAGATATATTTATTCAGTCTCCTGCCTCTCAGCCTGGTGCTTCCAGCTCTCATACCCGTCGACGGAGTCCGTCCCCAGAGCCTCAGCGTCCTCCGGTCCGCCCTCGTCTTCGCGTGCGATTCGTTCGCAGTCGGGATCCTCCTCCTCCAGAGTAGTGGCAGTTTTACAGCATGGATATTTGTACTTTTCTAGTTTATTTTTGTTGGCATGTATTTATTTACTTTATCGCATGTTTAGTTGTAGTTGTGATGTATATATTCCGTATTGATTCTCTTATTTCTGTTATGGCTGCTAATGTTTCTTGTGGTTGTTGTGGTTGTGATCAGTCGAGGCTGGACCATGGCAGTGATGTTTGCTGGCATTCAGTTCAGTTTCATCAGTCTAGATCCGCCTGGCAGTTTTCAGCATTTCAGGGAGTTTTTCTGTTCTTATTTATCGCTCATTTCCATACTTGTGCTTATTGATTGACATTGAAGACACTGTCTATTTTAAGTGTGGGGTGGGGTGATAAAATTGGCATTTTTGAGTTGCTTGTCCAAAGTTAGCCTGCTTTAATGCATTTTATGCATTTGAATCTTATACTTAGCAAATTTTCATATTTATCTCTCATTTTGATGTGCGTTAGACTCTTTAGTAATATTGTTCTGTTTGGACTGTATGCGAGACTATAGTTGTGAGTTTGATGTTGTTTGAACAATGAGAGACGTTTGATGACATGTTGTGACTTTTTGAACCGAAATAGCATGGATATAACGCATAGTACCCTTTACATTTCTTGCGTGAGATTTTGAGCCATATAGCATCATCATTATGCTCATTTTCGTTTGATGTGTGTTTATGCCTGTGTTGATAAATAAAAGTAGAACTTGAGTTTAAATTCATGTCAAAATCACGATTTTTTGAAAATTTAGCACACAAATAAAGGCAACTTTAGGATATCCCATTTTTAGCTTTCTTTTGTTCATCTTCACCCTTTTATTTCCCATAGTTCCCTTTTTGAGCCTTTTACCTTTCATTTTCGGTGACACCCCCATTATTAAGCCATTATTAGCCTTTTTGCTTGCTTTTACCCTTATTTGGGATCTTGGTTAAGAAGCAGCAGTTTTTTTTTTTTTATCTGGATTTGTTTGGTTTACGTTATTGAGCGTTTATGCATATTCTTGAGTATTTTGAGAGTATGTTAGCTTTATGGTGCTCCCCGTTGCTTTTTCATACGGTCTTTGCTAATCTAAATCGTTGAGCACCGATTTTAGTTATGTATTGACAGTGGTTTTTGAGCTTCGGTCATGACAGCTTATATGGTCTTAGAATCCAAGGATATTATTCTGAGAAAAGCAGAAAGAAAGAAATAAATAAATAAAAAAAAAAAGAGAAGAAAAGAAAAGAAGTAATAAATTCCTGGGATTTATGATGATTATAATCCAGTTGAGGGATGTTTTGGTACTGTGTACAGATAGCTTTTAGTTTATGTTTTTGAGATTCTTATTTAGTACAGTTTGAATTCTAGTTATATTTAGCTGCTGTTTCTTTAATCAGATCTTTTCCATTCTTGTTTACACCGGTTTTTCCCATATTATCCATTCCCTTAGCCTAAGCCCCCTTTACATCCCATAAGTCCTTTTTGTGCTAAGCTTTCATTACATGTGATGAAGATGTGATTTACTTTCAAGCCTATGCTATTATTGTTGACATTTTTGGCACCGAGTGGATGTTTGTGCATATACACACATTAGCCTATACAAGTATGAGTGTTGAGTGATATCCTTGTGAGGTGTTAGTTCATGCTGCTAGGTTCGAAAGTATCCGACATGTTAATTCATAGTTTTTGCGTCTCTTGGTTTAGATAGCTCATTCTTGTGATTTTTAGTTTTTATTACTTTCTTTTACGGATCTTTATTGCTATGGAGTCTAGATGCGCGATATATCTGAGAGGTATGTGAAATGATGCTTAGTTTAGGATATTTTTGAGCAGGTTTGCTTGAGGACAAGCAACGCTCAAGTATGGGGTTATTTGTTATGACATATTTTGTACATATTTTTAGTCATATTTTGCCTCGGATTTGGGTATTTTTGCCTTGAATTGTTTAAATACAACTCTGATTTGTCCATGTTTTGTGTTTCGCAGTTCGAAGGTTGCCTAAAGTGGAAAAGAATGGATATTGGATCCTATTTGTCATATTTTCGGGCTAAGCCGACCTCCCTTGGAATTCTGTTGACTTTGACCAAGTTGACCTGATCGCGGCCGCGACCGATTCAGCGCGACCGCGCCTACCTGCGATCAACTGAACTCGCCCATGCTTGTTATCTCGCCCGCGATCCTTTAAGCGCTGCCGCGATCACAGAAAAATATAAAAGTCAGCAGCCGTTTCGTTATTTTTTATGCATTTTTTAGACGAACTTTTTCACACATTTTAAGGTGCGATTAGTAGGTGTTTCGTAGTTTTATGTTTTCCAGCTTAGTTTAGGATAGATTAGGAAAGCATTCGGCTAGTAGAGTGGTTCAAGCATTCGGTTGCGGGATTTTCTCGTAGTTCATCCGGATTTTGGTACATTCTTTCCAATTTTTACTTCTGAAATTATTATGTTTAGTATAGATTTCGTTATTTCTGTAGTTTTTATCATGATTAGTGAGTAGTTCATCCAAGCACTTGCTTGGTTACGTTTTTACATGGATTAATGAAGTATTTGATGGTTTTGGTTGAAAAGTGTTTGGTTCATTGATGTAATCTCGATTCATACGATTAATATGCGTAAAATCAGAATTGTAGTTGATATTCTAGCAATATTGTGATCATGATTATTGATTATTAATGCTGATTTTTATAAACTCAATCAAATTTAAGTGGTTTATTAATTGGTTGCTGTTTCTAGCATTATTGTGATTATGAGATGGTGATTAATCAATAAATTGTGAAATCATCGTATGCAAATTAATTCTTAGCAGTATTGTGATTATAGGATTAATTTAATCTTTGATTTCCTTAGAATTGATTGATGTTTATGCGGCTAAATTGAATATTTAGAGTTATTTCCGAGCGCTTGACGTGTAGACAGATTTAATCTCTAAAAGCTAGATTTAGTTGACTTAATTGATCGTAAAAGACATTTATTGTTGATTTTCACAAATTAATAGAAGATGTCCATGAATCGGTTTTACATCCAAGTTTCAAACTCTTAAGCTTAAAAGATTTTAAACAGTTGGATTTAATTCTAACTCAACCTTCTTTGACCAAAAACATCGTAAGTGTTTTTACACAATTTTACTTCGTTAATCCTAAAAGACGTAATCAAGTGAGTGTTGCTTTTTAATATACATCTGATATAAATCTGTGCTAGTTTTTGTTCTTATAAATTGTCATAATTTGTTAGATAGCATAGTTTTAGAAATTAAGGTTCTAAATCATCATCAACCCTTATCAATGGTTAGATATTAGTGATAATCTTAGTATCGGTATCTCGATCCTTTTTGCCGTTCCCTGAGTTCGATAATTCCCGAGGTTAGCTTCTAGCTATACTATCTACGACTGGTACACTGCCAGTGGTATTTGGTATAACTTAGGCTTTCTTCATTCTCTTGATTTTAATAGCCAAATACGCGAAAGATCATTAGGTATCACATATCCAAGAACAATAGAAGTGACTGATTCAGATACACGAAATCTCAATGCGGTCAACCTTGCCGTTTCCAAGTACTTGGGACAATTCCTTTCCCAGTGCCCAGTTTCCTAGCACTCAAAGAATTTGTCATCCTTGAATTTGACTTCTCTGGTTCTAGGTTTTAGCTACTTGTTAGCTTTAACCTCCGGCTTGGAAACTTACTTTCCTTTCCGTCTCTTTCCATATATTCTCTTCTCAATCACTCCCTCAGCAGTCTATAGCATCCGATGCACCCCACTGATCATCTTCTTCGTGCATATTGTAACAAATTACAAATTGCTAAAACTCCTTCAATAAGGAATTGAGAATTAGATTCGTGGTCATGTCCTGTGTCACGGGTAACCCAAGTCTGCTAAGATGATCGAGATAACCTTTCATCTTCAGCGCATGGGATCTAACAGTTGTTCCTTCTGCCATTCTGCAGGAGCTCAGAGCCCTTGTCGTATATCTTTCTCAGTCTGAGCCTGAGTCTGGAACATATCCTTTAGCTGGCGATACATCTGTCAAGCTGAGACGTCCATAAGGCTAGTCCGCAGCTCAGATGTCATGGTCGCTTGCATTAGACAGACAACATTTACCGAATCCTCAGAGTGCTTCTTGTGGAGATTTCTCTCCTCAACTGTAGCAGTCTCTGCAGGAGCAGGTTCTGGCGCCCTTTCCAGAATATACGACTTTCACCCTGTACTCAGAACATTTGTCAGATTTTACTCCCAGTTCAGGATGTTGCCTCTTTTGAGTTCTCCATATCCCGAATGGACCTCAAAGTAGCAACATGTGCTTTTGGGGAGGATTTTCAAGTGGGAAAAGGATATTGACGTTATCATTGTTGTTATTACAGTTATTGTCATTGTCATTATTAAACCGCTTCTACCTCTGTCTTTTTCAATCATCTTAAACAATTTTTCAAAAATTAGTATTTGATTAACCATTAATAAATCAATAACCCAAAATTTAGAAAATGATTTATTAATCCTAAGAACCATTTTACTTATTCATGCACCCAACGGAGGCTGAACCTACATGAATAAGCTACTCAGGCAGGCAACTTATTACCAATTACAACTCCTTTGTAACTCTTAGATCTTATGAGATTTTCAATTTCTTAAATTGATCATGTTTAATCTCATCCACACCTTGGGCAACAGTCTTACTGAGGAACCACCACTGACACACACCATATAACAACTGCAAGTCACTGGCCCAAGTCTCACTTAGGATCCGCAGTGCTTACCTCACAGCTCTCCGAGTTTGCGGCGTAAGCACCCAACGAAGGCTGAACCTACTTACGACGACCGGTCACCGTGAGTGCCACTATATGGACGGTGTGTTGTGTCAGATTTTTAATTTGGGTTTATAACCAGTCTCTTACCAAGAACTAGTGGCCAGTCAGGTTAGTCTGCGGGTAGGATCCTTTCGGTTCTAAACCTTTCGGAAATTCCACAGCCCGAGCAAGACTGTCCTACACACCACCTATTCTGGTAAACAATCCAGTTAATGTACCAGTTTATAAGAATTTCAACTCTTTGATCATATGACATTTTAAAATAAATCTCCTTTATTTGAAAAACTAATTTCATAAAAATGTCATATCAAACACCTGACAAAATAATTAAAGTTTCCAATTTAAACTTCCTTTTAAATACTTTAATTTTTCATCAAAAATGATTGTAGTTTTGATTTCTTTTATTTATCTACTTTGTCACCACAACCACGCAGATATAAATAAAGCATAAAGAAATAAAACATACAATCACATGGTGACATAGCCTTGCCGAAACTAAATTGGTTTCCGAGAGCCATAAGGACAAACCAATTAGGTCAAAACCTAAGGGACAAAATCAACACACAAGGCAAGAAGGATGAACTCTTTCAGCTCCCACTAGCCTCAACATCTGATGATGTCACCAAGCGTCCTTGATGAATGACCTCCTTCTTGATGGACATCTTCGCCAAGATTTTTTTACATAATTTTAATCTAAATACATTTGCCTATTTTCTAACCTATTACAGATTACATCATAAATCCGGGATTCCAATGGCACGTAGGCCTTCCCAAAAATAACCAATAATAAAAAATAGCAAACATTAAGATTATAAAACAACCATCACAAACAAAGGGGTCTCAAGGCTCGGCTATGTCACAAACATAACTAAAGCAGTAAAATTTGTAAATAATCTAGAATTCATTTTCATCTTGACATGAAAATAATTCCAAAACCAATTAATCGAAGTAAATATGTCCAATATCGTTCTTAAATTTAAACACGGTTCGTAAACTCGAAATTCAGGAACACTTTCCATAATTAGAAACTTTTTCCCGAAAAAAATTTCAAATTTAATTCCATCTTTGCATTATCTTTGGATTCATAACTATACTTTTCTTAAAATATTCAATTAACAATTCAGACACCTTTGAAATTTAAACTTACTATTTTAAGAAACTTTTTATTAAACAACCTTTAACAAATATAGTTATCATTGTCAAATAATATTGATAAATAATTTAAACTTGCTTCAAATAATTATCAATTAACTATTATTCAATTGAAACACTTTTCGAAATAAACAATGTCAATTTTCTAAATAAACAATTTACAATAAATATGTCTTTTAAAAAATATGATCATTTTTAAATAACACCAAGAACTTTTCTTTATGGTTTTAAACGATTTCTACCAAAACCGTTAATGTCGAGATCAAATCTCAAAACATTAAACCATGACCGAGCATGAAACTCAAAGTCACGATTTCATCAATTTGAAAATAGAATCCCTAAATTAAACTCTCTTTAATTTAATAATGCATTTTATGGAACTAAATATTAAATGCATAAATTAAATCTAGTTCACAAATTAAAATTACCATTAATTTTAATTTCAACATTAAAACTTAACTTTTAATAAAAACCGATTTAATTTAAACGACGAATTACCGGAAAACGGAAACGAACCAACTTAGTTAACCGACTCATACTCGGGTTCAATAACCCATATGAACCGAAAACAAGTAGGGTATTAAACCCTTTGACGGCTGAAATTAATCAAAGCCTTTAATCAACACACTTTGATTATTTCGATTTCCATATTCCAATTAATCATTTGACTATCGAATCAAATAATATTTAAACCGATTTGTGAATTTTAGAAAACTAATAAAGTCTCCCACTTTAATTTTATAAAACCAAAACATATATTTTGTCACAAATTTTAAATATTAATAACCGAACAATTTTGATTTATTAATTCGATTTTAACGCATTTAATTTAATCGTTCGAGTTTAACCGTGAATTAAACGACATGACAACCGAGAGGTCATGGGTCTCAACCCATGCCCGAAATCTCTAGGTTTGATAACCGAAACGTTTAATTTTCGACTTTAATCAATTAAACACTTTTAAACAATCAAACATCAACTAAATAAAATGAACTAAGGTTTCAAAATCCCGAGTTCCGAGGAACTCAAAGGTTGGCCGAGAATCACCAAAAGGTTTCCAAAACCTTTGGTCGATTTTCTCCAAGCCAAATCAAGACCTTAAACATTTTAATTATTGATTTCGACCGTCTAAACACTGTTAATTAAAAAATCGAAACTTTAATAACGCTGGACATAAATACACGAATAATACTATCATTATTTTACTTGAGGTGGCTCTGATACCACTGTTGGGAATTCGTATAGTTTTTCGTAAAAACAAAAACCATTAATCATATTAACGCACAGCGGAAGCTTTTTTTAAAAAAATAACGAATTCCGTACACGGATCATCAAGTAAAACATAAGATAAGTAAATATGAAAACAATAAAATCCGTACCTTGTATTCGTTGACAAGAACACACGAATGAGATGCTCTCGGTATCCACCGGTAATGACACGATCGAGCGGCGCCAGGTATGCAATCAAACACACGAAGAACGGGAAAAACACACACGTAATTGTGTGTGTTTGGTACGGCTAGGTTTGGAACACCACAAAACCCACACACACCACACACATCGAGTGTGTGTGTGTGTGTGTCGTGTGTTTACCAAGAGTGTATCCATCACCTCCTTTGATTAGGGTTATCTCTCCATATATATAATCACTTCAATTATATACATGTGCCGCATGCGTATATATATATTATTAATTATTAATTAAGAGTTTTAGTTTTAATCAAACTCTAATATAATAATATAATATATATCTTAATAATTATCTTTATTATTTAAACCTTATATAATCATCTCTATAATTATATATTAAATAACGCTTATCTTTTATATATTATCTAATAATATATAAATGAGTAGATAATTATTTATAATTATCTCTATTTATTTGTTCATTATTATCATTCTAATTATCTAATAACTAGATGACAATATCAATTCAAATAACTACATTTTTTATTTAATATCCAATAATAAATAAAAGACTAGATAACTATTTACTTAATTATCATCCAATGACAATTAAATCACTTACAATATCTTATATTGTACTTTTAGTCCCCGTATTTTGAGATATAATTAATCACACATTAAGTTAATCTAAATGATCATTTCGTGTCATAAACAATATCCAATATCATTTATTCAATAGTTTAATTGCATCTGCTCAGTTGTGCTCATCGGTGTGACCCTCAAGTGTTTTATGAAATCAGCCATGATGCAGTAGTAATGTCATCTTTACACACAATATACTAACAATTTTAAATTTCATTTTGAGGTAAATTGTATGATTTTTATTCAATCTGACAAGCCAATTTTGTTTTGCGGATATTATGCCTTCATATGTGGATCTTGCTGAATATCAAGTCTTAACTGCAGGAGCTGAATATGCTGAAACAAAGTACAAGAATAACTTTGCAGTTTTAATTAAAATGAATGAAGAAATATTTCATGCGAACAACAATGTTAAATATTTGACCGAAAAAATGTTGAATTGTTACAACAACTTCAAAATTTTCAAAAGATTTCATTTCGATAATCGGATTTCAGAGTTCAGAAAAAGCTGAATTAATTGATATACTTACTGAGTCTGATTTTATTATGGCACAAACAACTTCTAAAAAGACTCAAGCTTTATCTGAAGTTAATCTATTGAAACTAAAGATTGATATTTGAAAACAAAAAGAAAGTTTCACTTGTTGAAAAAATGCGTTTCAATGTCAAATATCTGAACTGACAAAGAAATTGAAGAATTCTTAACGTCAGAATTATTTGAATGTTGAAAAAATTCACATCTTTTGTTAAATAATTCTTGTTTATCTAAGAAAATAATTGAGCTTAAGGTTAAACTTTCTCAAACAATTTAAAATGATCAAAGTTCTTTATTAAAGAAATCTAATAAATTTACAACTATTCAAAAGAAATTTTCTGACCTTAAAGAAGAGTTGAAATTATCGCTAAAATCAGTTGAGACTGAACGAACTTTAACAATAATTTTCAAAAATGATACTGAAATGTTACATGAGAATGTTGACAAACTCTTAATTATGAACAGTGATTTAGAGAATCAAATTTCTCAGTTAACAAATAAAGTCCTATTTCAAATGGTTTAAGGGATAATGAAAATCTTGAAATTTCTTTGAATAAGAAAGTTGATCATTCTGTTTTATCTTCTGAAAGTAAAAAAGAGTGTGTTGTGTCTCATGATATATTCTTTATTTATGAAAATAACAATAATTCATTTTTAAAACTTAATAGACCCTATTCATTCCTTATATTGTAAAAACAAATTCTTCTTATTCTAAATCTTTACATAATCAAGAGATTAAATAGAACTCTAAACTTAAAGTCAAATATTTTCTGAAGATAATAAAATGTAAAGATAAAATCAATATAAAAACTCCCGGTTAAGGTTTATGCCGGTAAATTTTCAGATTCCGGTGTTTGTGCTAAAACTACTTATTCTTCCAAGAAGTGTTCTTCTCAAAAGACTAATTAAGAAGTATTTCATAAACAAGCCGATACCTGGCAGATTTTCAGAAAGTCATATCTGCATAATTCTGGTCGTTCTAATACTCATTTCTGTGTTAAACCAGATATAAAATTTTCTGAGACAAAAAGGAACTAGAATTCTAATTTTCATTTTGAAGATAAGCAAGTTTTTAAGAAATGGGTACCTAAACCCAAGATGAAATGGGTACCTAAACTTGTGATGAAGTGGGCACCTAAATCACTTAACCCACTTGGATCCAAAATGCAATGGATAACAAAGGGCACTTAATTATGTTTTGCAAGTAAAATGGTTTCCAGATCACTACAAACCGGAACCCGTGCTTAGTAAAATGGTTTCCAAATCACTTCAGACACGTGCTTAATAAAATGGCTTCCAAATATATTTGTTTAGAACCCGCACATCAGTTCAATGACTTTTGATTACATCATATCAAAACCCGCACTTCATGGTAATGGCTTCTGTGCACATCAGCACAGAACCTGAGCTTCCTCGATAATATAATTTCGGTCCTGATTTTTTTATCATTTCAACACAAAGCTTCAAATGAGATACAAGGAGTTTGAATTTATTAATTTTTTTTGGTTCATTCTTCTTAATATCGGTTGACTGATTCTATGCTTCTTTGTAGGAGGAATTTCAGACACTCTGATAATGATTTTTTTTAAATTGTGTGCAATATTTAGTTGACATATTTTTGTACACACGTAAAGTGATTTTTCTAAAGAAAAACAAGTTTTCTACACACATGAGAATTTTTTAGCTTATTTGTGAGCTAAAAAGAAATATTTTTTCATAAGTTTCTGATTTTCCAGACATATCATTGAGACTAATTGATCTAGCCTTTGTGATTTTTATTATCTTAACTTCTTCTTAGACTCTCTTTGTTCATTCTTGACTCTCCAATTCATTTCTGATTCTCCAAATCATAATTATGAAGAGTTCATTTCTGTCTTTCCCATTTTATTCATTTATTATAAAGTCTTGCATATTCTCCAAGTGCTAATTCGTTCATGAAAATCTGATTCATTACATAGAGGTGAAAACAATATTAGATAGATAATCAATCAAGGACTTACGTTGGGAGAAGGTTAGGATTTTAGTATAAAAGGAAAATTCCAAAGGAATTTTTCTAATTCTTGTAATATCTCTCATTCTTAGTGTGTGAATTGTTAGGTATAAATTGAGACAATCATTCAATCAATGCAAGATTTTGGTTCTAATGTCTATAACGAGGGAATTTGCCCGCGCTTCGCAGTGGGGTTTAATGTCATACAAAAAATATTAAAATATAAAAAAAAACATATTAACATACATATTTGATATTTGAAGCAAAATGTTATGTTGTTTCTATTAAATATATTATTATTCTTGAAATTATGTGTTATTGACTTTGAATACAACGTTCGATTTCCAAATTGTTCATACCACCACCATCAAAACTCTTTTGAATATAAATTTCTTTTCCGGCATTGAATCTTCACGTAACACTGGATCCATAATAGAGAAAATTGATTCTAACATATCTCCCGCTTTGCATCGCACCACACTTTCCTCCAAAGGAAGTCCACCATTGTTTTACAATGTTTTTGATTGATTATGTGTGTAAAAATCAAAATCATCTTATTGTTTGATCTAGTTTCAAACCACATAATAAGTCATCATGGAAAAAAAATTTAACACAGAATGCATGCATTATTTCTATTTCTATTTTATTAAATAAATAATAAAAGTATTGCTAATTAAAATATTTGATTAATAATATACAATAGTGCAATGATAAAATCAAAATATATAGTGCAATGATAAAATCAAATTATATTATTTAATATTTCAAATATAAATGAAACAAAAGCTTCCTGCTACTTTCAAATATTTGGGTGTAAAAGTAAAACTATAGAAAAATTTTGTTGTATCACACATAATATTTGTATAATAAAATATATAGAGTTATATGATAAGACATCTCATTCATTGACATCGTTTAGTTATATCATGACAATCAACCTTTTTTATTGACTTTTTTATACTTACGACATGTTTTTATCATGAATTGTGTGAACAAAACAATTGTTCATTAGAAAAATATTACTTAGTTAATCAAGTATGTTGAAAAAGATTAACAAAATATCAATGCCAATTAAAAGTATGAAAATGAATAAAAATCATCAAAATCTTCTATTTTACTTGTTTTTTTATGTATAAAGTAACTTAACATTTTATTGTTTAAAATATCTGGTACAAATAAACACGTGATCACAATATAAAATAAAAATAGAATTACAATTGCATAATTATTATTAAGCATCATAAAAATATTTATACAGTATCTGTAAAAAGAATTCCATATACTCATGAATCATGATCATCCTTTATCGACATAAATTCTTGTCTCACATTATCTGTTTTATGTACTTAGAATTGGCTTTGGAGTTTGGAGGAACTAAAAAAATCATATACACAATATTTCATATAAAAACAAATAAATAAAAATAATTTTCAAACAACAAAATACAACTGAATCAGGATCGAAGAGTGAAATTGAATATCCGATAAAAATTCAATAAGCAAGACAAATGATATTGTTATGAAAAATTTAAATTTAAACTAAATAAAAAAATGTCATTGGATGGCATCATTTGGTAAATGTATATACATAATGTCTTATATGAGTTGATATATATATATATATAGAATACATTTGCAGTGTGGCCACTCATTTGTCTTTATATATATAGTGAATAAAGACAAATGAGCATTTCAATTAAAAGTAATGGATAATGGATTAAATTTGAAACTAAACCTTAATAACAAATTTTGCAAAATTGAAAGTTTAGAGACCGAATCTAAAGTTTGATACAAATCACATATATTATTTCTGTAATTAACTCTTACATATATAGGATTACGAAAATATGACGTGAAGCATGGGGCCCTCAAAAGTGAAAATATCAAAGTCTCACTCTACAACTCATTATTGTCTGACCCTTCACTTAAATTCAAACTAAAAAAAAAAAAAGCATAATGGAAGTAAACACTGTTTCTTGTGAACAGGCTATGAATAGGACTCCTGGTAAATGTTATATATAGAATTCACTAGATTCCTGGATTATCAACTAGATTGTTTGGTTAAATTGAAAATTGAAATGGTTCATCATTTTTCCGATAAAAGAACAATTTAGATATGATGACCATCTTTTCGTTTGATTAACCATTTCGATTAGAAATCGAAATGGTTTGTTGTTTTTCAATTTTAAATATTTTCGTATAGAAGAAAACAATGAGTAATTTTAGTCTTCAATTTAGCCAAACAGAAAAAACCAATTAATCTAATTACTAATTTTGATTAAAAAAAAAACGATTAACCATTACGATTTCCAATTGAACCAAACGGAAAAACGACCAACCAATTTAGTTTTAACTATTTTCCTTTGGAAAAAGTGATGGACTATTTCAATTTTAATAACGCCAACCGATTTATGATTTAATTATAGATGTTTTACTCGGATAAAATGAAGAATCATTTCGTTTTTCAATTTAACCAAGTGTAAAAAACAATCAATCAATCTAATTTTAAATTCTTCAATTAAAAAATGACGAATCACTTCAACTTTTTGATGGATTAAATGACGTACGAACCAATATATTTTTACTTTAACCGATAAAAAAATAAAAAAAGTTTTCCGTATATTTGCAAATAAACAAAAAAATATAAATTTCAAAATCGTATTAAAAAATATATAACTAATTAAAAATTAAAAATTATTAAAACTATGTATAACTAAAACAAAATAAAGAAAATACAAAGTTACACAATTCGAATAATATTTATAGAACAACAAAAAAACTAAAAATTATATATATATATATATATATATATATATATATATATATATATATATATATGTATGTATATATATATATATGTGTGTGTGTGTATATATATATATATATATATATATATATATATATATGTGTGTGTGTGTGTGTGTGTGTGTGTGTGTGTGTGTGTGTATGTATGTATGTATGTATGTATGTAGATAGGGTCATTTTATATAGACTTTAATGTGCTTAAGTGATACTACTTTATGTACAAAGTCTTGATATAATGCTACTTTTAATTATTTATTTATCAATTGAAGGATTAAAGCTTGAATGGAGTTAAAATGAGTAAATGAGCAAAGCAGAAGTCTAATCGGGGTTAGAAAGTCATTTAGAAGCAGCTAGAAATAAATCAGCGCGAGAGGTGCAGGTAGGGGCGCAGGCCTACGCCACCCTACGCTGCCAAAACAGTAACTTTTGGAGCTGAAGAGTAGTTCCAACGTACCCCAGCGCAGGCCGGTCGTACCACGGGGCGTAGGGCTACACCCCTGCGGCGTAAAAACCCTAGACTCGCGTTTTGACGTCCAAAACCCTAAAAATCTCCACCTTTATATATATGGGGCGGCTGATAATCGAAAATTATAAAGGAGAAGAAAAATATGAAGAAAGGAGATGAAAGACTCAGATTCATCACTCACGATGTAGTCGGCATGAGACCCGACGGCGAAGGGTTAGGGTTTGGTTCCTTTTGACGCTCCGTTGTTTCCTTCATCAACCCGACAAATACGGAACACGTTCCTGACAAGTTCAATGTTTCGTACGAGTTGGTTGATGATCATACATTTATCGTTCAAGGGTTTGTTTATTAGCTAAGTATTTATGCTTTCCGTTAGTTTATTATTGTTACGAACGATATGTTTTATTTAGTTTTATAGTGTGATTATTATTTAAAGATGTTGTTCCGTTCGTTTCTATTTACATCTTTATTGCAAGACGAGTCGTAGCCGTATTACACTCTGTGCCGAGCTTAGGGGTGGCAATCTTGACCCAACGGGCCAAACGGGCCGAACAATTAAATGGACTTACCGTAAAAAACTAAGATAAAACATAATTTTTTTTCTAAAATGAAAATTTATAAAACGGTGTATTAAAAAAATTGATCTTTGAAAAAAATTTCAAGATTATATAAAATCTAAGACTTTTGGTCGTCAACCCGTTTGACCCATTTGTCTGAATGAGCTCAAATTCCACCCTTAGCCGAGCTCATTAGATTAGGAGTTAAAATGGACTGTGAACATGACACTATTCGTGCCCAAAATACGGATTGTGATAGACTTGATTATCATAACTATGTCTATGTGGTTAGGTTACAAAGACAATTAATCGGAATCGTACATAATTAATTTATTAGCAACCCTAGGTCGATTATCCATAATTCCACCCAAACCGTAAATCCGAAGTCGTTAGTATTCTTACTTCGTTCTTTAAGTTTTCTTAATAAAGCTATAATTATTTTTCCAAAGTTCCTTTCAATCACTTCTGTCCGTTACTTATTTTTATTATTAGGTAAATACCATCGTAAAATAATATTGAAAACCACATTCTCCCTAAGGAGACGATACCACTTACAATAGCTATAAGTTAAGGTGATTTGTGTTTTTAAAATTATCTTTGAACGCTTTACGGCGAGCGTGACATATGTATGTATAACATAAAAGAAGTAAAACGAAAAAAAATAAATGAATATGGATGGGGATATGACATCATTGGATCAATTTTCATTCCTAGCATGGGACGGTCTGTGTGGGTCCGTTAAGGTTGCTTATGCATTAACATTTTTTTGCCCTACTTACCTACCTATCTATATAAGAAATTGAATTTTTTAATTTTAATATTATATCAATTAAGAAACAAAGATCTAAAAATAAAAAAGTTTTAGAAGAATAGTAAATAGCTGTAATTCTTATATTTAGTCATTTAGAAGGCCAGAAAACTAACACTTCATGACAAATAATAAAATTATCACGATTCTCTACTTTTAAAATTTTGAAACAAAATAAAAGATAAAGACAATTCATTGTACTTATATTTATGAGCAAAATAAAAATCTAATTAATTTAAATTAAATATCATCAACCTAATTTAATTTAAAAATATTTGCATAATTCACATTTTTAATAAATAACTGAGAACATCTAATACCATGTGTCAATCGCTCATAGTTGTCATGTGACAACCTCTAACTATATAATTAATTATTAAAATTACTGTAAATTAAAGTAAAATTTTAAATTTAATTCTAAATCGAAGTCAAAATTTTACAGTATTTTTATTTATCTATATATAACTAACCAAAACACTTTGTGCTTTTATCTGCCTTATTATCAATATAATATAAATTAAATTTAAATTTGATTTGTATCTGTATAATTAATAAGAAAATTTTTGATTTATTATAGACTTATTAATTAATATTAATAAACGTAAAAACCTTGAATTTATCATATAAAAATATTTAAAATTAAAAATTAAAATTATACATATTACATTAAAAAGAAATACAATATTAGTAAAGTACAAATTTCATAAATTTTATTTGTTGTAACAAAAAAAAATACATATTATATGTTTCAAGTTATATCAACTAAAAACTAACAAAACTAATTAATAATAGAAAATTAAATAAACTCTATAATAAGCAATTACTCTGCGTATATTTATAAAACTAGAAATAATAGTTATGAAAAATAATAATACAATATTGTTCTTCTATTCTTTTATTAAAATTAATATTTATATATTTTAATTTTGAGTTTATATACATTATATGTAAAAATGTTTACTAAAAATATATTTGCATTCCGTGGATTAGTAAACTAATAATATAATAATTTTATTAAACGAATAAAATCAGATTGGGTTTTTTGAAAATTATAAAAAAAACCAACATTATTACTTTTATCAATTTCATATATAGACATAGAATTGTATTTCTTCAAATACAAGGTTTTTAGTAATAATTAATGTTGGTTTATTATGAAATTTTTTATGTCAATAAAGTTAACATAACATCTTATTTTTGTCGAGAAAAGATATGAAATTCAATTTTTAGACCGAAAAAGAATATTTCAAGGTTGTTTTAGCCAAAAATGGATCATAAAATTAAAAATTTAACTTATTAGTTGGTTATCAATATTCCTTTTGTCAAAAATAAATTTTATATTACATTTCTTGACCTAAAAAATTTCATAATACTTTATTGTGAATTTTTTTTATTTTATATTACTTTTTTGACAACTTGTACTATGCTTATTTATGCAATCATTTTTCATTAATAAACAACAAAATCAGGTTTCATGTAAAAATGTATCATATTAAAATGAAAACTAAAGTACATGTAAAATATGTGTAATTAAAAAAGTTTCATGTATCATATGGGTACATTTTAAAAAGTGCGTTGGTGTTGTACAACCTTAACCTTTATAAAATCAGTATAATGTTACGTTTTCTTTTTATTTTTACAATTTGCCCATAAATTAAATGATAAATCTTTTGATAAAAAATGAAGTTTTAGTACCAATTATATTTAAAAACATATCAAAGTAATATTGTACTAAATATCCAGGACTGATTAATGATTTATTTATTGAGGAAGATTTCTAAAATTCCTTTTAAAAACACACATTTGAAAACTTTTTAACACTATATGACAAAAGACAAAACATATATTTAATGAAGGTGCTTTAGAAATAGAAAAGGTGTTTCAAAAGTTTAACATTCCCATATTTGGCATGTACTACACATTGGGATTTGATTGATGATTTGATTCGATGAAATTCAAATGTCACTTCAGCCGACCCAAACTCCAACAAGAAGAGACGATTCATCAATACCCTTTTTCTTTAAACTTTGATTGACGTCTCCCAACACAATGGCTGACAATTTCCGAAACGACCAGAAAATACAACCCAAATATAACGAAGTGATGCAAATCCGACTTGAAACCGAGACGGGTTGAAATTAAGTTGAGAAGAAATTGACAAGAAAAATTTTAGATCGAGTTAAGGTCAACTTTGGTTACACAAAATCAACCCGATTGACTTGAGTAATTTTTTTTTCTAAAGATTTATAATTAAATATAATTGTGAAAAAGGAAAAAAAAAATCTGATTTTAAAATATTATAATTATAATTATGTTGGAAGATGAATATTATTTAATTTATTATAATCCAAATCTATTATTGAATTGTTATTTGAGTTTTGTAGTTTCAATCTCTGTTTATAAAAATTCAAACTGAACAAAAAACCGAATGCATACTTTAGTAATTGAATATTGAAGTAAAAAACTAAAAATCTAACTAAAAACAAACATCAAATTTGAAAATTAAAAAAGCTATATGGGTCGACTCGCAGTTCGACATGAACCGACACGGGAAAAGTTGACATGACTTCTAGACTCGAAAATAAATAGGTTAAAATAGGGTTGACATACGATTTTATCACAAAAATATGTTAACACAACCATTACAACATGAAACATGACCTGATTGTCGGGCTTATCCAACACATTTGAAATAATATTTTCATTTCATTTAATTATTAATGAAACTATAAACATGTATATATGTTCCATCTCATGTGTTCCCCACATATGAAACATATGGAAAATTTTAATACATTAAACTCTAATGGATTTTTCGTTTAAAGAATAGAATATAGAATCTAAATTTGAATTCATTCACAATCCATGTAATAAACGAGACTTAGGTTTTTAGAAATAATGTATATGTTTTAAAATGATGACCAACGGCCAAGTGTAATTTAGACATTGATACTTTCAATTAACATCATGTTTGACACCCCTTCGACTTCTTGAAGCCATCTCTTGCACTCTCGATGATTGTTCAAGACTTGAGAAAAACCAAAATAAGCAAGCACATTGTTGTTGTCTTGATATCATTTGATGTTACTAGTTGTTTTGGTGTTGTTTGACTTTTGAGCAGTGTTTAATTTCATCATGCAAAACTAGAAAAAATGTTATGTTTTATATGATGTTTATTTAATTTGATGTGAACATTAATGATGTTAAACACTATTTATTTTACATTTTACCATTACAACAACAACAATAACAATGGATAAGAGACTTCATTTAAACTAATAATTAATTAAAACTTTTTAACAATATTAGTTGTAATGTCAATTTTTTATTCATAGCCGGTTTTTATGACATAATGTCATAATGCCCATCAGTCAGCTTCCATGACAAATATATGATCGAATGACTAGAGACTTTATTATGCAGGCAGTAGAAAAATATAATAAAAGAAAACACAAAACCTATCTCTATATAGAGCTAAACACAAAACCCTAAAAGTCTAATAATGCCCAATAGCAAAAAAAGGCCCAAAGCCTAAAGACTATTGTTATACTAATATCCTCCCTCAGACAATAAGCGAAATCGAGAAGTATAGCGTGCCTTAGTAAAGATGTCAGCAATCTACCAAGTGGAAGGAACAAACGCTGACGATATAAGGGATGATGTAGTGACAATCAATCTTAATATGTTTCGCTCGTTTGTGAAAGACCGAATTACGAGAAATCTGCATTGCGTTTTGTTGTCACAGTGTATCAGGGCAGGCTGTGATAAATGAACACCCATATCTGCAAGTAACCAACATAGCTAGATAACCTCACTATTACTGGCAGTCATAACTAAATACTTGGCTTTAGTAAAAGAGTGAGAGACAACATCCTGCTTCTTACTCTTCCATGAAATAAGAGAATCTCCAGGAAAAACGTAAAAACTAATAGTAGACTTACGATCATTAAGATCCTCAGCCCAATCAACATCATTGTAAGCACGAAGGTCAAAAGAAGACGAGGAAGGAAACACAAGAGTTTGGAACTAAGTGCCTATTAGATATCTCAAAATGAAAAGTATCGCACCCCAATTTGTGATTGTGGAAGCAGTTACAAATTGACTAACACATGAATAAAATGAGCAATATCAGGTCTAGTGACAATGAGATAAACCAAACTACCCATAACAGCTAGTACGATACAAAGTTGGATCATCTAGAGGAACACCACCAGTTAGAGAATAACGAGCATTAGTTTCCAGAGGACTAAGGATTTTGGTTATAGTTTTCCGTGTGATGACTAAGGAGTAGGTCACATCCTCTCCTCTCCCTACCGGTCACCGAATAGAACTCAGTCTTGTTATTAGAGAGACGAGCACATTCAAAAAAAAAAATCTGATATGTACTTTGACGGGAACAAAAGATGATCCCTTGTCAGAGTGGAGAACCTCTATTCCCAGAAAATACCGAAGCAAGCCCAAGTCCTTTATAGAAAAACGATGAGCTAAATCATAGTTCAAAGATTCAATGCCAACAACATACATGACATACTTCTCCATGCTTATGAGCAATGCTAGGAAGAGGAATCATAAAACCTTTTCATGTAATTCACTATTCAAGAAATCATTCTTCACATCCATCTGAGAAAATGTCTACTTACGAACATAGGCTACTTCAATTGACAATGAAACAACCACTTTAAAGGAGCTGGGTTCATACAAACGATGTATATTTGCAATGAACGACGTAAAAGAGGCAGAATAATACGAGTAAGAAAAATTAGAAAGTTTAGTAGGCTTACAAGGATGAATAAACCTGCGTGTAGTAGGGACATCTGTATTCTCAACCGGTGATGGAGCTGACGTAGGCATAAGAGGAGCTATAGGTGTTTTCGTAACAAAGTCATCCAATGTAGTAGGCGCCTCAGTTGTTGGTATGTTAATTTGAACATCAAAAGTGGCATTATCGGTGTCATCATTAAAAGGATCTATGGACAAAATATTAGATTGTGTCATGTAATGAGACTGAGCAGGAATCGAATACAAAGGAATATGTTCCAAGAAAATGATATGACACGAGACGTAAAACTTTTGACTTACTGGATCAAAACAACGATAGCTCTTTTGACTAACCTCATATCCCAAAAATACACATAAAGCAGATCGAGTTGACAATTTATTGCATTCTACATGAGAATGAAAAACATAACATGCATAAACGAAAACACATAAAGAATTATAATCAGGTTTATGACCATAAAGGTTTTCAAAATGAGAGAGACCAGAATTATATGAGCAATAGGAATTTGATTGATGATATAAACAACAATGTGAATTACTTTAAGCTAAAACATACTAGGTGTCTTAGAAGACAATAACAAAGAACGAGCATCTCAATAAGATGACAATGTTTCCTTTCAACAATGTCATTTGTTGAGGAGTGTCAGTACTCAGAGTTTGATACAATATCCCATCGGATGCAAGTAATTCTGTGAAGTCATTAGAGGTATATTTTTCCCTAAATCACATCTAGATAATTTGATAATAACAGAGTGTTAGGTTTTAACAAGAGATCGAAACTTACTATAAATAGAATAGAAATCATATATGTGTTTCATAAGATAGACCCAAGTATATTTAGTATAGTCATCATTGAACGAGACATAACATTTGAAACCTCCCTTAGATGAAACAGGCTACGGTCCTCATACATTAGAGTGAATAAGATCAAAAGGTGCAAAAGAGCAAGAGGTTCTTCTATGAAAAGGTAAGACAATTTTTTTTGCAAGTTTACAACCACTACAGTCTAATATAGCAGATCTGTTTAACTGGCCTAAATAGAATGTCGTAAATATATATTCAAATGACAAACGACTAAAATGAAAAGAAGACAAATCAACACCTGAAGTAGCAACATCAGATACCCAAGGATCACCCACAAAAAGAGCTCCTGTCTCATCACTATCTGAGAGCGCGGGTCTTGCACATAACAATTATTATCAGAAAAGAAAACTCAATAACCCGATTTACACATTTGACTAACCGATGCAAGATTCAAGGCAAGTTTTTGAACATAATACACATCAGGAAGTAAAGGTGAGCACAGGGTGGTTCGGTTCGGTTTTTGACCAAAACCGAACCTAAATAGAAAATTTTGGTTTTTTGAAATGGAAGAACCGTTCGTTTTTTATTTTTCGCTTTGGATTATCGGTTTTCTGTTTTACACCCGTGAGTTTTTTTGGTTTTTGGTCTATCGAAAACAATTTAGTTTTTGGGTTTAAACCCAAAAAATCTTAGACACTTTTACACTAAAATTGAATTTTTGTTCACTAAAGATTTTCTTTACTAATGTTAAATACTATATGAAAATTTATTAAAAAAACAATAGCAGACATTTGAATTTTTAATTGATTGATGTCTTAGTTTGATACTTTGACTTACTAAAATTGAGTATTAATTATTAGTTTATCTGTTTTGATACTTTAATATATTAAACTTACTAACTTAGTCTTTATATTAATATTTTAGTAAGTTAATCATGAAGAAATATAATAAGAATGTTTACACCAATTAATTAACATTTACCACATCACATAAAATTAAAATAAACATAACTATTAACCATACCAAATAATTAGCAATTTAACATCATAAATAATATATATATATATATATATATATATATATATATATATATATATATATATATATATATATATATATATATATATATATATATATATATAAAGTTGAAAAATGATTCCATATAAACATATAGAAAAAAAGCTTTGTAATATAGCACATATGAGTGAAATTTGAAATAACTCAAAAAATATACAAAATATTAGAAAAATGAAGTTAATTTGAAAAACTGGTTCGGTTTGGTTTTTCCCGTTCGGTTTTGGCTTTTGAGAGGGAATTCGAACCCAAACCATTTACTCCTGGTTTTTCGTTTTTGGTTTTTTTGGTTTTTCGGTTTCGTGATTTTTTTTTTATTTTTTGGGTTTTCGGTTTAGTTTTTGCTCACCACAATCAGGATGTGACACATGAGATGTGATAATAGAATCAACACCTTCCAATGGTATAGGTGTTCCACTAACAGACATAATAGACATAGTGGAACCAGGAGATAGAGAAAAAAATGAAGACAAATGAGGAGACATATAATGAGATGCATTAGAATATAATATCTATAAGGATGAATGAAGACCTAAATTATCAGTTGAAGACAAACCTAATGGAGAGGCTGACATGGATGACGAGGCAAAGAACTATTTGAACTACTCAATAACCATATAAATGTAACCATTGTGACCTCAAGCTAAACCACATTCAAAGAACCTTAACCCAATCAACAAACATGAACGGCAGGCTACAAGCAAAACCCTTTACCGTAATAAACAAACCAACGAATGCAATAAACTAACAAACGGTGCCAAAAATATCCATAAACAAAAGCTAAACAACAACCAAATATTCAAACAAATTCAACCTCCAATCCTAGCGAAATCACAAACTTGCAAACTCATAAATGATTGCCCAAGGAAAGAAATATGGCTTGACAGCCTACTTCGACTAGCAATAACCCTTTGTAATGATCTTAAATCGAAAATCCCAATAGTGAGACTGCATACCAATATGTTCCAAACCCACAATAAAAATACGACGATCCAATGGTGAACGAACGCACAACGTTAATAATAGTGCTCTGTAGAAGTTTTTGATCTACAATCCAATGGTCAAATCGAATATCTATGTGTTTTAGGACCTACAAAACAAAATCATAACAATCCATCGGTGAACAAACCTAGAACATCGTTATTCTCACAACAACGCAGATCTAGTCGAAATTGCAAAAACGAAACAACCAATTTCGACGACTAGTAAGTCACCATAGAAAACTTCAATTGATAATCCGAATAGCCAAACTGAATATATATGTGTTGCGAATCTACCTACTAAAATTGTGACGATCCAACAGTGCACGAACCAAGAATGTCATTTTTATCACAACTATGAAAGTCTGGTTGAAAATAGTTAAACAAAATGACAAACCGAATAGAGATGGACAAACCAAAAAATCAACAATCATAACGAGAACTTACCAAAACCCTAATTTGCATCACCAAATTAAGATTGTGCATCATGATCATATGATGCATCATGTAGTTGGTTCGAGTCGAAACACAATGAATCACAAAGGAAAAGCATATTGCATCACGCGGAGAGTGATGCATCATTCGGTCGGTTTGGGTCGTATCGATCCAACGTCCAAGCCGGTACACTTAGTATAATTCGGTTCATTGTTTTTATGCTACTCTGGGAATCAAACCCAAAACCTCTTGTTTAATAAGGCAAAACTTTATCTTTTGAGCTATAAATCCTTTTATTATCAAATGTATTTATTTTCTTTTTTAATAATAAAGTTACCTTTTAATATGTAAAGTTAGTAGTTCATCGTAAAAATACAGTGAATACAATTCGATGGTGATCTATGAAATTAGAGAGTTTTGATTCGATCTTTTGTAAATTAATGTATTAAAGAGTTGGTTTGTTATTAAAAGAAGTAAGTGAATAAACTTAACAACAAAGTGATTATTTAGCATAACGGACTAACTATTATTTAGCGTAAAAAAACAGTGAATACAATTCGATGATGATCTATGAAATTAGAGAATTTTGATTCGATCTTTTGTAAATTAATGTAGTTAGAGGTTTGGGGTTCGATTCGCAGTTAAGTATTTATTTATTTTGTTTTTGTAGATTAACATAAAAATGAGGGACTAACTTTGATTGAACGACTGGTCAAAAACTAGAACGATTGAACGGCCACATGATGCATCAAATGATCGTGATGCACCATTTTCTTGTGTGATGCAGTGTGGTTCGACTCGGTTCGACCGCGTAGTGCATCAATTGATCATGATGCACAAAGGTTTTCTAATGTTTTTCGATGCGTGGAAGTTTTCCATTGAACCCACCCTTATATGTGTGTGTGTGTTTGTGTGTGTGATTCTGATAATCATCATCAGTTGTGTAAAGGGGGTTTTTGATGTGCCCTCACGTACTCCATATAGTTGTATTGTTGGCCCCTTAATTAGCACCAATATTATATATATGGCATTTGGAGTGATATGATTCTCCAACAATAATAGATAATGGAATCAACCAAAACAAGAATCGCTTGACATTAATTGATTTGCTAAAACAATAATTTAATGATGGATTTGATCATTTTAAAGGGTAGTAGTTAAGACGTGTCATTTATGAGAGCGATTTATGATATAGTGGATATGCGAAAATAGTTTTCATATGTCATTTTCATTTCGTTACTCATATATATGCATGTGTATATTTTGATAAATACATAAGAACAACGTACGTACACCACAAGAATCTTTCCTTATTAATTTGTATACGTTATATATCTCAATTTTGCTATGAATAAATAAAATATTGAAGTTTTATATTCTCAAGAAATATATGCCAGACTTCACTGTTGGTTAATAATCTATCGATACTATTAAAAGAGTAACTATACTCAATTCTGGTGAAGTCACATGTCATCACCATGAATCGACACGTGGCATTTGTAGATTTTATAAATAATAAAGAAATTTAAATTATATGTATCCAAATCTAATATAATCTACTTTTGAATTCAAATCAAATCAAATAAAATCTAATACTCTACTAACTTATTAATTATAATATAATATAATATAATAAAAGTTCTAAAAAATATAACAAAATAATTACTATTCATATATATTTAGAAATATATAAAATTAATAGGTCATAATAAATAATAATATTATTCTTATATACTTTTTTGTTTAAAAATAATAATATTTATACCTTTAACTTTTAATTAATTATATTTTATATATATTAAAAATTCCGCGTAATACACGGATAATAAACTAGTATATAGTAAAGAAAAGCTGTTTAATCTTATTGTTTATTTTCTTGCTTCTACAAAGTTTTCTATTTCATATATAATTTTTATTTTATTTAAAGACTAAAAACCATCATTTATACACGTCGAATAAATAAGCATTTACATAGAACTAGCTTATCTTGTTTTACAGACATAAATAAGCTCTAGTTAATGTTTGGATGTCATATATTCAAAATCTCTTATTTGTGTTATAATTCTTTCTTGTATCAAATTTTTTTTTTACAAAACACATTCTATTCTATTGGTTGATTTATCGACGGAAATGCTAGAAGCAATTTTCTGTAAAAAAAAAACACCTATTAACTTTGAGATGACAAGTTGGACAACGACTTTTCTTTTTGAATATATATAAGATTATAATTTGGATATAGATTTGAATTTTATATAGATTAGATATATAATAATCTTATTAATTATAATATTTCACTTTAAGTTTTTATTATATATTTATATATTTCTAAATGACACAATTTAGGATTTTCTATATTATAAAAATATCAAAAGTATATAGATGGATTAAAAAGATAATGATGTCAATTTATTAGATAATGAAAAATGAATTATTTATTAACATTTATAGATTTTAAATAATAATAAATTGTATTTATCTTTTATTTTACTTTTAATAATAAGTTATATTTATCTTTGGTGACTAAATGTATAGGTAACACGTGACATTATGTGTTTTCTTTTATTTTATATATATATATATATATATATATATATATATATATATATATATATATATAGATAAAATATATTCTAATATACAAGTTTATTAACCTATGTATTACATTGTTATGTTTAATAAAAATTTATTTTATTAAAACTTATATAAGATTAAATATATGCTATTATTTATTTTTTAAATATATAAAATTAAAGTATTATATTATAGTCCAAAAAAGTTGTTATTATGCAATATCCAAATATTTAAAAGGAAATGACATTTGATGCTAAAGGTTTTCTTTTATTATAATACTAGTTTATAACCCACGTATTACGTGGATATTTTTAATTAAATTTATTTATATAAAATGTATATGACTAAACATACAAAATTAATAATTGTGATTATTTTTTATCATTTACAGATTAAAAAAAGAGTATATTTATCTTTTTTAAAAATATAAAATTGTATTTATCTTTTATTTTTTATAAGATGTAATTATCTTTTTGGTGAATGTAAATGTGACACGTGACATTTGATGTTTTTCTTTATTATACATAATAATATTAATTTCCACAACAAATTCAAATTATTACATTTGGATCTAATTATGATTATTATGGATAATAATGATAGATATTTATTTTAGGTAAACATTAATTTTAAATGTTACAAAATCTAATTTATTACTAATTAATTAATGAAAAAAAAACAAAATTTAATGCAATTAAGTTAAGGTGTTAAATTTGTAAAAGATGTGGAAAAATAAAATTTTATTGTATTGTAGAAGTGACATGTGACATGAATTTTTTTTGTTTTATTATAATATATAGGTTAATCAACCCATGTATTACATGGGTTGATTTAGAAAATACATATTTTTTTATATTTTAATAAATTATTATAACTTTTATATATAATTAAAATAAAAAAAATGGAAAGCTAGTTAAATTAAAAATAAAAAAAATACTTAGTTGTTTGATATTAAATAAAAAAATATTATTATATTGTATTATTAAAAACAGATAATATGTGTTTGCAACAAATGTTTCTTTTAATTTTTATTAACTTCAAATATGAAATATCAATGTAAGAAACAAAAAACTTCAATTATGTGAATGTGTATATATTTTGAAAATGATAAAAATATAGAAATGGAATATCTGAAAATCAACAACCAAAATTTATCATATTCACAATTGAAGTTTTATCAATTAAATTTTAAATCTTGTTAGCAAAATAATTAACAAAATTTTTTAACTTTAATAACTACACTTCTACATTTAAATCCAAATTTTTCACATTTGAATTTTACTATGATCATTAAGGATGATAATGTCACATATTTATTTTAGGTAAATATTAATTCATTAATGAAAAAATTAAAATCAGATTTAATGTAATTAAGTTAAGGTAGTAAATTTGAAAAATGAATTAAAAAAATGGCATGAGTATAATTATGGATTTTAATTAAGGGTATAAGAGACATTTCATAAATAATTATGAGTTGTCATTAATCTGGACTATTGATTTCTTTCCATCCAATGGTCCAGAAACTCCAAGTGGTTTTCTTATTATATATAGTATAGATTAAATTTTTAATAAATAAATGTTTAAAAATGATTACAAATAAATATTTTTAGAATAATAAAAAAATATAAATTTTAATTTTATCATTCTTATATTTTAGTCTTTTTCCATCTTTTTCTTATTCGTATTGTTTACTAAATAGACGAGCTACAAACAACAAATTACTTCACATAGGCTATATTACTATGAATATTGCATAAACGAGTATATTATTAAGTTTGTTGTGTCTGAATTAATATATCTTGATAATTGTAACACCCTCGATCTACTCCACAATGCCACGTAAATAACACGTCAACAGAAGCATAATATAATAATCTCTAACTGTTTCCAAAGTAAACATGTGGAAACCCCGATAATTTAAAATTTTAATTTACATGACAAGTCACGGGAATTCCTATTTAATTACATAATATCCGAAGTATATAACCTACAAACCATAACCACCACTAAGAAAGGTAGCTAAACTCCACGAACTCTGATATGAAGCCTACTCGGGTCCTGCAGACCTACTAGAATTCTGGTCACCTAAAATACACACATTTTAAACACAACAGTCAGCTAACGCTAGTGAGAATGCAAGGGTTAATAGTACGATTATTAAAATCTCAGTAGTAAAAGATTAAGCTCGATAATAAAACGTTCAGCGTTCTCTACTGAACAAAGTATATGAGATCTCACAAGATAGCTCAGAATAGGTACCCATACCGTGTGAAATAATCCACGTAATCAAATCCCTAGAAAGCACAAAGCAGTCGTTAGCAACTCAAAAGGGAATCGGGTGCGACCCGAACCATGCCCAGCCACGCAGTTTAATATCATGATCTCGGTAGATCATGTGTCTCAAATCTCATATAATAAAACACGATTCTCAATAAAACTTAGTTCAAAATTAAACTCAGTTATACCTGCATGATAAGAACTCTGTATAAAACTCGTAATAAAGCTCATGATACTCTTGTATAGAAAGCTGAGTAAAAGATCATGCAAGTAAATAACAAATAATCGTACATGTAGCTCAGAAAAAGCATACAAACTCACCTGACCCTGAAATCTCACACCTCAAGTCTCGGTTTCCTGCCCGTATCCCAACCCTATCAACTTGAGACCCTGTAATCACAATATAATAACCCAATATCACAAACACAGCCCAATACTCTGTACACGATTCCCTAATAACACACACAACCCTTATCCCTAAACAAGTGACCCAAATATCCCAAAACCCTAATCCTAAACCCAATTAAACCCTTTAACAACAACTAAACTTGACGAAGAAGTTGATGACTAACTTTGAAGTTTTATTCACACTTCAACCTTCAATTATTGTTGCTGATTGCTACTGGAAAAGAAAAGCACACACACACCTTCAATCTTTCTGTTTTTAGATGTGAATAATGAACTAAGCAAGTAAGCACGTGACATATCTATACGTTTTCTGTTTTAACTCGGCTCGATACTCAATTCCCGATCCCGTTATCATAAAACACAAAACTATATCATTGTGCTCTAAATCAATCGATAATTAACAAGATTGTAATCTTTTATATAACTTACGCTCATACCTCGGTTAACCCGTATACTCATCACATGATGTGTCCACGTATAACCCAATAATCGGTCTGACTCAGTAATAATATTTAAAATCAACTCAATCAATAATGCCACGTACATTGACTGAAATTGGGATGTTACAATAATATATTCGAAATATCTTTAATATTTATTTTTTACTATGTAAATAACATTGATATATAATTAATATTTATTTTAAAAGAAAAAAAGAAAAAAAATTTTCTGTTAAATAAATTTAGTATACAAATATGATAATTTTATAATCAAAATATAAATAATGGAGGGATATGAAATTATAGTAATCGAAAAATAAGTCGTATGCAAATGGTTGGTGATCATTGATAATATATGTTATAAATAAGTTTTATGCTTTAAATTGTAAAAGTCAATATAAAACTTACGAGTTTATTTAATTTAAATATATAATAACTATTGTTTTACCTTAATTATATTTGATTAATTAGAAATATAATAAATCATTTTTCAGTATTTTTTGTATTTATTTTAGATGCTTAATTTAAGAATCAAAATAAGAAAAATAAGAAGGAAAACCAAAATAATCGTGTTATGAAATGATGAAATGTCACATTAATTATTTTATTTTTCTAGAATGTAACCATTTACTTAAAATTACACAAACAATCATTTATATTTCTATAAAAATTTCATGAATATTATTATTTTTTGTTGTGAAGTATTATTTTTATCTTGCTTTTAATTATTTATGAATAGTACTTACCGATTGTCATTTTTTTAAGCCTTTTAAATTTTTTAGTTTCTGTATTTAAAATTGCTGTAATTAAAATTTTTATTTTTACATAGAACATAATGTTAATAAACTTTATTATAACATTGAAAATATTTATTAGTAACGGTATATCATTTTTATTTTTTAAATGCATACAATAGTAATCTAGTTTGATAAAAATAAAAGTTTACTTAGAAAGATATTAAAAATTAATTAATGAGATTGCTATTTTATATTGAGATTTAATTAGGTAGTGAATGGTATAAAAAGATCATGTGAATGGTGTGAATGATCATTCACTTGGATGACCATTCAGATAAATATGCATTGAACATTCACATAATTTTTAAAAAGACACCGAAAGTGTGAATGTATGTGAAATTCATATATCATGTGTATAACATTAATTTAAATAACTTTTTTAATGTTGGTATCTTCGGGTGCACTTGATTTCGAGAATTACTTTTTGAACCTGACTCTAGAAAACCGTGAAAATAACTTGTGGCAATTAGTGTTCTCTTTTATTATATATATTGATTAAAAAAGTATATTATTTGTTTATTTATAAATTTATTAATATATATTAAAAATAAATAAAAATAATATAAACAATATTAAATATTTAAACAATTTACATAATACAATAATGATAAAATTATATATTATAACATTTTATTTATTATAAAATATATATGAACATCATGTTTGACGTAAGATTAAAATTTTAAAATATATAAAATATATATGAACATCATGTTTTATGTAAAAATGTTTAAAAAAAATAACTATTGTTCATCAATACTTAAAAATATAGATAAATAATATATATGAAATAACTGTACTTTTTTAATTTTATAAGAATTAACATTATATGGTTTATATGGTTTAATTTTATTTTTCCTTATCTTTAAAATTCATCTTCTCCCCCATCACGTCTGCAACTTTTTTTTTTTCAACTATGTTTCTTAAAATCGATTTTGTGGAATACTTCATCAATTCGTTTCGATTTCGATTACAATGGAGAACCAGAGAACCACTTTATAGCTATTGGTTCAGGTGATGCATAATACAAAAATCTTAATGCATCACGCAGGAATTCGATGCATCACGCAGGAATTTGATGCATCACGTGGAAATAATGACGCATCACGCGGGAATGGTGATGCATTTGTGGTGGTGCATGGAGGTTCTTCGATGTCCTTCGATACGTAAAGGATATAAATTGACACACACACATACTTATATTTAACCAATTATTTAGTAAAATTTATTCACATAATACGTTGGTTCATAAACTGGTTATATAATACACTACAACTATTACAATAATTTGAAAACTTAGGGTAACGGAGGGTGATTTTTTATTATTATTATTATTATTATTATTATTATTATTGTTGTTGTTGTTGTTGTTGTTGTTGTTGTTATTATTATTATTATGTTTCACAAACAATAAATGTATTGTAAGTAACTAACGTTGTGTTTCAGAACTTAACTAATAGAAGAAAAGAAAGGGAAATAGGAGGAGATTCACTAAAATTTGTGTTTCATAAAATTTGTTGGGAAGGAAAAGGATAAAATATTGTTTGATTCTTACTCACATTATTTACTTCCAAAAATGGGAAGAAAATGAAATAAACAAATCCTAGACCTTTCTTCTTTCTTTTTTTTCCTCTCTATCCTTTACTTTCTCTCAATGAAACACGTCCTAAATAACATTCTAATAGAACTAAGGGATCTCGATACAAAAATAAAATTCATAATATTATATTCGTCAGTCTTAAATTGTAAATGATTATAAATCTCATAAATACCGTCATTGTCCAGCCTTGCTTTATGTCACGTTCTGTTTTATATATTTTATTTTGAAAAAAAATTCATCATTAAATTTCACGTTTTATAATATTTTAATAGACAATAAGCTTGTTTATACTTAAGAATTACAATTTATGATAGTATTAAATTCATTAGTTTCTTTTAAAAATATAATAAAATTATAAGTATTATTATTTATCGCTTATATATGTAATTTATCAATATGATCACATAATACCAATATTAAATTTTTATCTATTATTTTATTTAAACTATATTAATCTAAATCTTATTTAATTTTAAATGTGAGGGTATTTTTGAAATATGGAAAGATGTGTCTTTCTTTCCCTTCTAAGCAAAGTAGCTTTTGCCTAACCATTTTGATCCACGTACAGTTTCCCTTTAACAAAAATCCTAGTTGCGATACAAATCAAATTGGGACCATGAGATTACATATTCCAATTACAAGCTTACAACATTTAGTCAACATTTATTCATTTAATAATTTTTTATTAGTATAATATTATTAATAAGAATTTGATTATTAATTAATAGGAATAATCACCAAAAACAACAACTTTATACTTTTTAATCAATAATAGCATCATGTTTTAACAGTCAACAACAATAACAACTTTTCATTTTATTATCAATGATAGCAGTTATTGATCGATGATCTGTTTACCAGGTCACCGTTATAATTGATAAAATAAATTGTTACTATTATGGGAGAATTGCTCAAAATAGCAAGCAACTTTTCTAATTTATTTTATTATAGCAATATCGTAAATTTTGTCCCAAATAATGGAATCAACTCATGGTTTACTTCTGATTATTGCATTTAACCGGTCAACAACAAGTAGTTTGTTATTTCTAACAATATATTAATTGGTAAAAAATAAAGATGATTACCACATGCAATAAGAAAAAAAAAATAAAAAAGTAGGTTGTTATTTCAAACAAATAACCCTACGTATAACCTTTTTTTTACCGGTTAAATTCTATAATCGGGAATGAACAAAGAGTTGATTCCTTTATTTGGGACAAAATTTGCGAGATTGTTATAATAAGAAAAAAGAGAAAAGTTGCTTGCTATTTTGAGCAATTCTCCCTACTATCATTGATAGCTTTTTAAAAATTTTGTATTTTTGTTTGTTGAACAAGCCACACATTTCATTTATAATTTTATATAAAGAGTTACTTATATAAGTTTTGGTTGTATTGTGTTAGACTTTTTCATGGCTCTTAAGACGATTATTTGATCTCGTAACTTCGTAATCTGTATTTTCGAGATCCTTTCTTCTTGTAGCAGCACCATCAAACTCAAAGCTTTGTTTGTAATTCGTCGTGTCTATTTCATCTTATCACCCTAAACAGCAAACACAATTAACCCAAACCATACATTTATGAGAATTATAAATTGATTACGATAAAGACATCAAAAAAAAAGAATCATTTAATGATTATAATAAGTAAATAAATAGTTGATATGATAAGTTTATAGATTTGATAAAATCTAAAAGATGATCAAAGTAATAGGGTTGATATGAAAAAATTAATAACTATTTTAGTAATTCTTGTCAGGTTACAAAGACAATGGGTCAAAGTGCAGCTTTTATATAATTATTATGTAAACAAAATTAGGAAACACATATATGATATGGATGAGTTTGTAACAAACACTAGTTACACCATGATGTATTTGTGATTAGCGTTTCGAAGACGTTTAGAAAACGTCATATATCTGCTACATATACAAATATTATTAGGTGTTAAGCATAGAAAATCAAACCATTTCGAAGGTCTAGTACGAGAGGAGCAAGCAAAATATCAAAGTTCGTCTTTGGTGCTCCAAAGTTGAAGTCTTATTCTTTATTTAGTGCTTCAAAGTTTGTAGTCTTATGTTTTAGTGTAGCATGTTTCTTCTTTAGTCCATCTAGGAATCCTTGTGTATATCTTGGTTATAATGGTATTGAGCAACTTAGTTTTTCATTCCCCATATATATCTCATCATAGTCGTAGCCCCGTTATAACCTTTTTAAGGTCCTCATGATTTTCATGCAGTTCTTGATCCAGTTGTAAGAGATTTGATGTCTTTTCAAGCTTACGTCAATGTGTATGCTAGCTTGTAGCAACTGAGGGTTCTTGTCGCCTTATGTACCGAGTGATTAAGTGATTTTTCTTGTGATGTGTATTTTTCATGAAAATTTTGATCCCAAAATGTCTAGGCTTAGCAACTAGCTATCTTCAATTTATGCTTGTATGTATTCTATCCTTGCTTTCCAAGTAGTCTTTCTTGTCAACTTTGTAATGCCTTGGGATCTTTAACTTACATTGAGAAATTTATCTATAGCTTGTTTGTCATTGCCAAAATAGGATCATTGATTGTTTGATCCGAAAGCAGCTTGAACGAGCAAGTGTGGGAAAGTTGATATCGCCTTATTTATACACATTTTATTAGGTGATGTCTTATGTTTTTGTAATGAAAACATGTTTCTTTATTTGAAATTTGTGCTTATTTGGTTTCAATTGGTTACTTTCATGTTTTAGTAAAGAAAAAAGATAAATCATGCTCCATGAGTGATTGACTCGACGAGTCGCGATAGGTGATTCGTCGAGTCACAACAGGCCACAAATTTTACAGTAATAATCGACTCGAAGAGTCGATCTTGTGACTCGTCGAGTTGCTCACTTTTTAGATTACCCAAGTTGTTAGAAACGGTCGATTTAGGTGCTGACACATCATTAACTTGACGAGTCGACCCAAGTAACTCATAGAATTGAGATCAGACTTAACAACCCACCCATCAAATTAACACATATCCTGTCACCATTATTATACAGCCATCCACTCACCCCACCTACCTTACCCACCCATCAAACTTACAATATCTCTTACCACCCTTATATAACAACCACGCTACCCTACTCCACCTCACCCATCTGACCCTATCATCAATCTACTCACTTATCAAACTTTCAACATGTTTTCCCCTTATATATGTTCAACTTATTTTCTAGAGACTTTAATGTACTTAAATGATTTGTTCATGGTACAATTATGTCTTAAAATGTATTACTGTTTATGAGTTTCATTACGTAGGTTGGGAATAATAACAAGTGAGTACCATTAGTTTTGCGGAGTACCGGATTTACCTCGCTTAAAACTATTTTTTGAAAAAAAAAAATTCATAATCATGTTTAAATTAATGATACAAGACTACTTGTAAAAAATCACACATAAACATGCATGTTCACAGGAATTGCACCGTCATGAACGTATGTTCACACCAAGCATGTTCACATAATTTTTTTCACGTTCATATGAATTTTAAGATGCTTGAAAGTGTGAATGTATGTAATTTTTTACAAATAGCTTTATATTATTTTGTATCCATATGAATTTGAAAAAAAAGTTAAAACTATTGTTCGGAACACATTTACATCTGAAATCTGTGTGTTCACAAGTACTCATAATACTCTGCATTTTTTAGGTACTCACGCGAACCATATATATATATATATATATATATATATATATATATATATATATATATATATATATATATATATATATATATATATATATATATATTCAGGTTCAAAAAGGTACCTCTCGAAATCAAGTGCACCCGAAGGTACCAACCATAAAAAACTTTTTTTTAAATTTTTTTCTCATAACCATGTTTAAATTAATGTTATACACATGATATATGAATTTCACATACATTCACACTTTCTGTGTCCTAAAAATTTATGTGAATGCTCAATGCATATTTATGTGAATGGTCATCCATGTGGATGGTCATTTCACACCATTCACCATTTCACACCATGTGAATGGTGTGAATGATCATTCACATGATCTTTTTTTACCATTCACAAGATTTATGATGTTGCTCCTTTTGAAAAAAAGTCTTATAATGTTGTCTTATACATATCTATTCAAAAAAAAATATATGTGAATGATCATTCACATTAGGGTACGCTGGGTACGCTGGAATCTCATAGGTACGCTGATGAACCTGATTCTATATATATATATATATATATATATATATATATATATATATATATATATATATAGCTGGTGGGTTCAATGGAAAACCAATGTGCATTAGGAAACCATAGGAAACTAACATGGTGCATAAACAATCCGAAATGTATCAAGAAGATTATTCAAGGACATTATAGGTATATTCCTTTCACATTAATTTAGTAGATTTTAAAAATCAGATTTAATACAAGAAAGTCCTGTAATTACTCTACTTGTCGATTTTGATGAGATTTATCAATTAAACAAAATTGATATGTTACATGGAAAACATGGAGGTTTCTATTTTGACATTTTACATGTTTACCATTTTGCCCCTATGCACACCGATGATGCATCCGACAAGTGATACTAATTACATCATTGTCACCTTATTTTTTTAATGAGTGTGTACTCAGATCCAATGGTTGCGATTGATAGATTTTGGTTTCCTATGGTTACCTGATGCAAATTGGTTTTTCATTGAACTCACCCCTATATGTGTGTGTATGTACATCAATGAACCGAACTTGAACTTAACCATCAAGTTTTTATATCTTTAAACAAGTTATACCCTCGAGTTGTATCAGCCGATCAAGTTTGTTTCGACTTGATGGTTAATAAAAGAGAAAAGAATTTTTTTGCTATTCAAATTCTCGTTAATGGAAATAGATTACCTACCTATCAACATATCACTTAAATAAGTATTATATTATTATTGAAAAATAAGTTAATGTGAGTAACTGAGTATTGTGTATAGGCATACATAGTCTGGGTTCATTTAGTAAGGGTAGGGTTTATTTAGCTATACCAAAAAAAATTGTATCCTAGGGTTTCTATGCAATGACGTCAGCAATAGAAGGTGGTGGTTCATGACCCCATGCGCATTTTCCATCAGATCCTTCACTGCAACTCTTCTCCTCCTTTTTTACATTTATAATACTCCCTAACATTTAGTTTCATCCTCTATCTCCTCAACCAATCAAAACTTCTCTCTCTCTCTCTCTCTCTCTCTCTCTCTCTCTCTCTCTCTCTCTCTCTCTCTCTCTCTCTCTCTCTATGTTGTATATATGATCATAAATATTCTGTCTTCTTCCTCTTTAGTTTGTTCCTGGTGTCATCCCATATCTAATTAACCTCTATTATTCCATATATACATACATACAAATATATACTGCCAAACTACCTTGATCATCCATTTCCTCAACCTCTCTCTGGTAAGCTTTTCTTCAATGCTCATGCTAATGCATGCATGCATCACATCATGCATATATTATATATATAATGGGTAAAGATTAAGGACATTAACATTTGACTCTCGCGCGTACAATAGCAATATCAGGAATTCTGATTATATATGCATTCTCAATGTGGCACCATGCCACCATCTGGGCCAGAAATTATATGTTTCTGGATGCATATACACACACACATGTGTATTACGAAGATCGAGGAAAGACTGATTTTAAGTTTATAGATTGTTAACATGCATGTGTGTATATGTATATGTTACATGTGTATCTTCCTGCAAGTCAAATACATACAAATAGATAGATAGAGAGGGAGAGGAGCTGACTCCGGTTTTTACTGGGGTTCAAACCTTTTTAGATCAGAATAGAAAGTGGGAAACTTGCAGAGTTTATGTTATTTGAACTTTAGACAAAGAGACAATATGAGCATGCAGACTCCATATAAAAACAACATTGGAGACAGACACACACACTCTCTCTCTCTCACAGAGAGAGAGAGAGAGAGAGAGAGAGAGAGAGAGAGAGAGAGTTTCATCTATATATCTTTATTCATTTGTCAGGCTTCCTTGATTCCATCAGAAACCATTATGTTCTTCCTTTTCAAAACCCTTCTCTGTCAATCTTTTTGACCTAAACGCGTGCACTATTAGGTACTTTGGTCCAACGCTGGCTTTCCAATTAGAATTTTTTTAAATCTGTGTAAGTTAATAAGCTTTACATACATCCATACACACACACACCCCTGAGATATATTAACACAACAAACTATAAGAACTATATATATTTTCCGTATCAAGAAATTAAAAGTTCTAACATTTTACATACTGCTTCAGTACTTGTAAAATATTGAATCATATGTAAGAACTTTATGACTGGTGTGTTGTCTTTTGTTCTTAATTATTCTTGGGTTTATTTATCGAGTTGGATCGATCAAAATAAGTTTGTCTTGAAAGGTGGGGGTTAAAAAGTACAATATATAATACATAAGGGTTTGAAATTTGCATTAAAAGTTAAAGTAGAGCGTGGATGACCTCTGATGGAGAAACCTTTGTTCTTGATGCATCATTTTCACCATTCACCCAACACAAGACAACATGATTACCACAGGACACAAGAGGCTTAGGTCCAAAGTTCAATTCCCCCTAGTTTTCATAAAGCCAAAAAAGAAATTATTTTTTAATTTTTTTTAAATTTCCGTTTCATCATTTGGTTTCAATCTATTTTTCTTTTAGTTGATCCCCGACCTACAAAAATTAGTGCATGTGAAAATTTTCTCTTTTATTTTCTTACTATTACACAAACAAAAACAATTCTGAGATAAATTAATAACAATGCAAATTATTATATTTTATATATTAATCCATAAGTACATTCATATAATCAAGAACGCTAGCTAGATTGTAGTTCTTAATGCTATTAAATGTGAAATCAGAGCAGGCAAGTTATTTCTATGGATTAATTTCTCATGCATATATGTATGTGTGTGTATATATATAGACACAAACACACATACATACATACATACATACATACATATATATATATATATATATATATATATATATATATATATATATATGTATGTATGTATGTATGTATGTATGTATGTATGTATGTATGTATGTATGTATGTATGTATGTATGTATGTATGTATGTATGTATGTATGTATGTATGTATGTATGTATGTATATACACACACACATACACAAACACACATACATATATATACATACACACACATCTATATATATGTATATATACGTATATGTATATATACGTATAGGTATATACATTTATGTATATATAGACACACATGAATAACATTTTGTGTCAATAAAAGATATATATACTTAATGGTTTTTTAAGCTTTAGGATTTTTTTACATGATTTTTTTGAATGACGAGGATTTAAAGTTTATACTTGGTAGAATTGTCGAGGTGCTAAATTATATGTATTAATTAATCGTGTGTGGCGTGCCGTTAGACGCGTAAAATTAATTAACAGTATATAACTTTGACTCAATATAAATTGCCAATGAGTGATGTAATACAAACTTGTACTATAGTTTTAATTTTCCCAAATTTACCTTATTTCACAACCCTATTAACATTATGCGGACTCTACTCATTTGTCTTTCTATAGAAGAATAAGTACTGTTTTGAGTTATGAGTGAAGCTCACCACCAAATGAGTTGATGATTGTTTCTGATAACACTTGTCAATTTTTAATTTGTATGGTTAATAATTCTCTTTTTCATCTTTCATATTTCCTTTATAGCCTTTTTATCTTCTTTTTTATGCTCATGCTTGCATTTCTCTACCCACAATATTCAATTCCTCTCTCTCTCTCTCTCTCTCTCTCTCTCTCTCTCTCTCTCTCTATGATTGTTCAAGGATCATGATCATATAGAACTAAAGCAATGTTGGTGTTGAATTTGATGCAGAATTGAAGCAGTACTATACAGTACTAGGTGTTAGTTTATTTTTATTTATCATGGACACCATGGATCAGTCATCATGTGTCCCTCCTGGATTCAGATTTCATCCTACAGATGAAGAACTTGTTGGTTACTATCTAAGGAAGAAAGTTGCATCTCAAAAGATCGATCTTGATGTCATTAGAGATATCGATCTATACAGGATTGAACCATGGGATTTGATAGGTAATTCTTGCAGACTGATAGGTTCTTTTAATTAATCTTTATATGTATTGCTACAAGATCCACCGATGGTATTAGGATAATTTCTTTGCATAAATTGTCATTATTCATATTAATTTTCTATTTAGGGTTTGAGTTTGTTTAAATCTAGTCGATAGTCTTCAAGAATTTTCATATCAATCAATATCTTGGCCACCCTATCATCCATTAATATCAAATATACTTGTTGATGAAACATCAATTGTTAACTAATAACCGGATCATTTTTTTCAGAGAGATGTCGGATTGGATATGAGGAGCAAACTGAATGGTACTTCTTTAGTCACAAGGATAAAAAGTATCCAACGGGGACGAGGACGAATAGGGCAACAATGGCAGGTTTTTGGAAGGCTACTGGGAGAGACAAAGCAGTGTATGAAAAACTAAGGCTCATAGGAATGAGGAAAACCCTTGTGTTCTATAAAGGAAGGGCACCAAATGGACAGAAAACCGATTGGATCATGCATGAATACAGGCTTGAATCCGAAGAAAATGGTCCTCCTCAGGCAAGCATTTTGAATCATCTCATTTCATCTATAGCAAAGTTGTTGATTACCATACATACAGTTCACTTCATCTGAATCTTTTCGTCTTTTTATCCGTCGTTTTTGTCGTACTAGTCCCTCAATAGTTCTAGCAGCATATGGATATGTGTGCCATTTTGCTACAAGAACTATGATTAAAATTAACGTACATCTTTGCTCAACATATGTTGAGGTTTTAGTTATTTCAGAAAAAAGAAAATCAAAAAATAAATTTCTCCTTCTGTTAAATATATACATTTAACCTTTGGAAAAGTTGTTCTTGATTAGAGTTCTCTTCATCATTTTTCCCCTTATTCCTGTCATTGCCGGGTTTCTTCTGATCGTTCTGTCTTAAATATTTACATCTAATCTCTAAATAAAAATGCATGGTATAGCTCATACCACTTTTGATTTCTCGAAATATTGTTAATGCTTTTTAACCAGCTACTTGCTAGAGTTTATAAGAAATTCATCACCGTTCAAGAAAAAATAACTGTCCATAGATCAATCTTTTTTTATGGAGCTGGAGATTGATTCATCCGGCATGCGAGGTGTTTGGGTGCTGCTGTTTCTGTTCATGTTTTGTGGAAGCGTTTTGTTTTTTTATTCTTCTGTTTCTTAATTGTCGATACGTTTTGTTTAGTTTTATTATATTCTTATAGAGTTACAGGTTCTCTTAATTAATTTCTATTTGGCTCTCTTGTTTCGTGGGTGTAGCTTCGATGTTATGTATCTTGTATCTTTATTTCCAATATTAATTTATCCTGAATTTTTTTCTCTATTTGTAAAACTTTTATCTTAAATCTTCAAATATTTTCTCATTTTGAGCCATCATAAATCAAATTATCAAAAAAAATCTATATTTGATATTTCAAAAAAAAAAAAAAAAGGTTTTCTTGGTTTTCAAGAATTCATGGTTTCTTTTAAAAAAAGTAAGAGAAAAAAAGTGCAATCTCCATGGAGACTTCAACAAAAGACATAAACTCACATCGGCACATTAATTATCGATGAGTTAATGTCGTATAATTCGATTTGATCGCTTTATTCTTCTGGTCAACAAAGTGATTATATTTTGGATCAAGCTCCTGTCTTGAAACCCTGATTTCCTTTTTTTATCAACTTCTTTTTCTAAGTTTGAAACCAACCATATTAATTTTCTGTGTGTGTATGGAATAAAACATCTTTTTCATGCATGCTCTTCGCCACTATCTTGTAATCTTTGAGTGTCTGTATTTTATTTCCTTTTCTTTTTGGTGGAAAAGTTTTGAGTATGTGTATGTGTCTGGTGAGGCAATGTTTTGACTTTTTGCGACCATTTCTAAATCAAAAAAGATCATCACAAAAGATTATAACAATTCAAAGGAAGCTGAACGTACTTGCATTTTAGTTTTCCTTTTGAGTTTTTCAACTTCCCAAAAGAACGATTCCACTTCTACACAAACTTAAATCGTCACAAATTTGACCACTTTTTTGTACCGTAGAACTCACACACCCATCTAATCCTACTTCTAAATCTACACCTTTTGTCCACGTTGGGACTCGAACCCACAATCTTGGGGTCTCCTTTAATACTTTGGTACTGCTAGGCCAAAAGCCCTTTGGTCCAAATTTGACCACTTAATCATGTTCATATTGGTTTCACTACACTTAATTTTACATCCTTATATTTTTGGATTACTAATTCATTAACTTGCTTATGGTGATTGTTCTGATCTTGCGCAGGAAGAAGGATGGGTCGTGTGTCGCGCATTCAAGAAACGATCAACTGGACATACAAAACACAACGAAGGATGGGAATCAAACTTCTTCTATGATGACTCGAGTCGTGTTAGCCCAGCCGTGGATCCGGTTGATTATATCACTAGTCAGCCACCAAGTTCTGTATTTTCACAAAGCTTCATGTGCAAGAAAGAGTTGGAGGCCGCAGAGAATTTGAACTTTGTTCATTGTGATCAATTTGTACAGCTTCCACAGCTCGAAAGCCCATCACTTCCATCAATAAAAAGACCTAGCTCTATATCATTGGTGTCTTCCTCAGAAAATAATGATCAAGAAGACGATCTAGCCAGAGGAAGAAAAATAAACAACAGTAACAACAACAATAAGAATAATCACAGTAAAGATAACATGAATAAAGTGACTGATTGGAGGGCCCTTGATAAGTTTGTAGCTTCCCAGTTGAGCCAAGAGGACCGATATGGGCTTGGAGAAAACTTATCTTCAAGCTTTGAAGCAAAAGAAAGTTTCGATTTTGCTTATATGTTTATGGAAGGTGGTAGAGAAGAAGATGGAGGAGAAGGAGGGAAGCTGAATGGGTTATTGAGTTCAACAAATTCAGATCATTCATGTGATATTGGGATATGCATATTTGATAAGTGATGAATATGAAGGAATATAGTGATGCATGAAGGAGATGATGATAGTAATATGATATGTATAAGAGTTTGCATAATCTTGAAGACATATATAATGTATACATGTATCTCTCTCTTTCTCATTTTTACATTATATATATTGTTGTGAAGTAGTCATAAGAGTATTAATAAGAGCCTCTCTCTTCCCTAGATTATAAAGGCATACACAATGTATACACAATTGAATCAATTTTAGTACTGGTGTAGAGAAAACCAATACTCTTTGGTTCAACTTATATATACTGAATCAATTAACGGTTGTGAATTCAAGTTTAAGTATAACTTGGTGTCTTATTCTTTTTTGTTTATATAGCTTTAATAATTCCTTCTCAAAAACAATGATGTATGGAAAGATCTTTCGTAAGCACAGGAAAAGCTCACTAGCCATAAGTTGGACTTACTTAAGGTCGGAGGCGTTTAATTTGGTACAACAACTATAGGAATGAAATTGTCTAACCTTACAAACTTTTTTAACCAATATATATTACACGTAAGTAAATATTGATATAAGAATGAAACAAAAACTATAAAACTTACGTCATTTTTCCATGATTTTGATTCTCTTCATTTTAATAATTAGGGAAATGAGTGATCAACCGAAACTTATACTAAAATCAGTTCTCTACTTCTTTTCATTGAGAACCAAAGACTCTCGTCATATGATAAAAAAAAAACTTATAAGCCTCACTTGTTTCATTCTTTCGAGTCAGTCGTACCAATCGCAACTTAAAGGTAATCCCTCAAATAATGTTTGCATGTACGTGCATGCATACTTTGAGAAACTATTTCTACTCATCTCTTAAGTATTTACACTACAAGAATAAAGGGTATTAAGGGCGACCTCTAGATGTCTCCGCTATTGTCTTTAGCGGCAACATGTCGCCGTTATTATGTTGTCGCTATTGGTCAAAGTGTCGCCGCTATTGATAATTTTGTTTTGTTTAATTTTTTAAAAAAAAATTCAATAAACCTGTTTTAATTGTTTGCAGTTTAAAATTTAATAAACCTGGGAAACAATAATGCAAAAATTTCATATATACAAAACATACGTCAACTACAAAATTCATAAAACCCATTTAAATTGTTTGTTACACATTAAACTAACCAACTACTCGTCATTATCTTCATCGTCTTCATTCTCTTCGTTCCCCATGTAGTGATCTTGAGCCTCCTCGTTTCCCATGTCATTTTGAGCCGAAAACGACTTTATCATATCCGAAAGTGCCGCTCTAAACCTTGGTTTTCTATAAAAAAACATTTACATTATCCAGCTACAAAATAAACAAGTATATGATCGATTACACAACAAATCTACAAACCTTTATACAAATAATTACACAACAAATCTACAAACATATAATTGCACCTTAAAATAAATAACAATAATATAATTTTATCAAAAATCAACAAACATACTAAATTAACAAATTTATAAATTATGTAAATAAATCTACACCTAATTTTAACAAATCCATACTTTTTTTACCTAAAACAATCACACACACATTAATACACTAATACACACTAAAATTATACATAATAGACACCAAATATACACAATACAAGTACATTGCTGTCATTTTACCAAAAAAACATATAACACATATACTACGGCAGTGAGAGAAAGAGTACCAAAATCTAGAAAGGAGGAGTCACCGGAGAGGAGTAAAACTGCCGTCGGAAAGTCACTGTAGAGAATGGGGACCGTCAATCTAGCTTCGCGCGAAATGGAAGGAGAATTCAGGGAGGGTCACCGGAGAGAAGCTCGCGCAAAATGGAAGAAGAATGCAGGGGACCATTAATCGTCGCACAACCATGCCGCCGTCGGAGACTCACCGGAGAGCCACAGAGAGAAGCTTGCGCGAAGGGGAAGGAGATCGATTAGAGGGCGCCAAAGAAAAAACACAGAATGGTGTAGTGGGAGGAAAAGAGCTTTAACGTTGCCGCTTTATTTTCGTGGGATTAACGGCGACATAGAGATTTAGCAACGACACATTCCCGTGTTTTTATGTGTCTCCGCTAATACCCGTATTTCTTGTAGTGTGTATGAAAACATGTATATGTGTCATAAATGTGATTATTACCGCTTCATATATATATATATATATATATATATATGTGTGTGTGTGTGTGTGTGTGTGTGTGTGTGTGTGTGTGTGTGTGTGATATTAAATTAATGAATATGTGATATTAGATTAGATGCATCACGATGCCCTTAGATTAGATACATATTAGATTAATGCATCACGATGCACCTAAAAAAATATGCATATGGTATTTCGGGTATATTTTTTTCAGAATTTAAAATTTCATCAATTTTATATTGAAAATTTAAAACTTCATAATTCAAATTTTAAAAACCATACACGTCCAAAATTAAAAATTACAAAACGATGATATATCCAAATTTAAATTTCTGAAATTTAGATGCACGTTGATGTGTCGTCTTCTTCGTCGTCGTTTATCATTCATATCAGTGTCATTCCTAATCATCCTTCCTTCAAACGAGACCGAGCATTCTTCACGTTCATGCATCATTCGAACCGATTAATAGTCACAAAATGACGATGCATCACGACCTTCAACAACTTCAAATTTTCAAAAGCGATTAAAACTTACAAAATGACGATGCATCACGATCTTTAATGCTCAAAAGGAATTAATACTCACAAAGCTTCATAAAAAACGAGGTGCAGGCAGTGGCGGCAGCGGTGCAGGCGGTGGTGGTGGTGCAAAATGGCGATGCATCACAACCATCAAAACCGATTGATACTCACAAAATAATAATGCATCACGACCGTTAGTACTCAAAACTGATTAATACTCACAAACATTCATCACAAATGACGGTGCACGTGGTTGTGGTGGCGGTGCAGACGGTGGTGGTGAAGCAGGTGGTGGCGGCGACAGTGTAGGGGGTAGAGAGGATGGAGGGTTCAAATTTTGAAAATAATTTGATCAATTTAAGTTGTTTGATAATAAGAATTATAGATTGCTTAATTATGTATAGAATTTCCTTATTTAAAATCGTTTTAATTTTAGAATAAAATAATTTTAGTTTTCCTAAATTACCCTTAATTAAAACCGTGATGCATTGAAGTGTTTTGCGGTGCATGGAGGTTTTTTAAAGTTATTCGATGCACGTTGGCTTTTCATATATATATATATATATATATATATATATATATATATATATATATATATATATATATATATATATATATATATATAGGGGTAGGTTCAATGGAAAACCACTGTGCACCTGAAAACTATGAAAACCTACGCATATCGTCCGATTTGGTGCATTTCATTAAAAACGCGGTGGCATGATCGTAATAAGGTGATGCATCACGCGGGATTTTGATGCATCGCGCGGAAAATTTGATGCATC
>JAANYP010009294.1:0-17500 GCA_020465985.1 Centrapalus pauciflorus
GTTTCTGGCCTTTGCATCCAGAGCCACCAATCTCTTGTCTTCATCAGACCATTGAGCTTTAGCTTTCTCAAAGGTCCTGATTTCAGGTGCAGCTCCTTCAACCGCTGGAGTTATAGTAGTAACAGAGGTTGGCACATAGGGACCCTCCATCACTATCTCTGGCAGTTGAACATCCAGATTCTCTAAGTAGAGCATCATTCTGCACTTCCAACCAGAGAAGTTTTGATGATTAAATTTGGAGGACTTGCCCAAGAGCCATTGTCATAGTAGAAAATTTGCAGCACTGTTGTCCATGGAAACTTGGGAGAATGGAGAGATTCTAGAATGACACACACTCTAACTGCTCTGATACAGTTGTAGGTCCCGAGAGTCCCAAACGTATATAGTTAAAGCTGTAGAGGGGGGGTGAATACAGCATTTTAAAAACTACAACACTCTTATCTCAATGTTTGGTATGTATTATCAACAATTTGTTAATTACAAACAAGCTTGAATGCGGAATGGTTCAAGCTCGAGATGACAGAATACAACAGTAATGCTACTAGTCTAAAGACGGACTCGAATAGTAACAATGAATACACTCACTAAGAAGCACTCACTGTGTTTACAAGACTTAAGGAACAGCTTAGGTAAAACAGCTTAGACACACAGATGCTGGTTTACAGAAGACTTGCATGCATGAAGATCACACTTGCACGTTCACTCTTGGTTTAAGCACTTAGCTTTCTTCACCTTCTTTCTGACCTTAGAAGCTTCCTTTTATACTCACTTAGAGGATCTCAGAGAAACATCTTCATTGGACAGAATGAAAAGGAGAAGTCTTGTTGAAAAGACAACATAACCTTTTCTGCACTTTTCTTAAAAGCAGACTTGTCTTCACATGTGCAGAACTTTTGTCTTTTTACTTTGTCTACTGTTGCATTGCCTTTAACTAAATTAGGAATGTCAACTTTGCGTCTTTCTTCCTTGTAAAGGCCTATTTTGATATAAGAAAAAGGTCTGTCACCCTTTTTCAAATAACCTTTTGTCTTCATGTTACAGAACAGCGTGGGCAGGCTGAGCAGTTCTGTTTTCCACTTTGTCTTCGACTTTGTAAACTGATCTTGTAGTCAAAAACAATACATGATGACTTGGAAACATATTCCATAAAGTGTTTAGCCTGTTCACAAAGAACAGGTTCTGTTCACAAAGAACAGAACACTTTAAAAATGCCCAAGCTGCTCAACAGTGTAGAGCAGCGTAGACAGTTTATGTCCAGCCTGTTCAGCAGACAGAGCAGCTTGGACAAACTGTCTTAGTTGCAACACATGCAACATATAGAACAGCTTTAGACTGATATTGCAAATCATTTTCAGGTTTCAATAAGGCATATAACAGGCCTTAAATTCAACCTTCAAATGCATCAACAGGTTTGATTATAAAATCTCCCCCTCAGATGTAGAACAGGTTTGACTGAGGCCTTTTTGTGCCTAACAATTTAAAACTCACATTTAATATTGTTTATTAATAAATGACAATTATACTCTTACTTATTTCTTCTTTCAAGTAAACTTCAAAATATCATATTTATCCAAATTAAATTAAAATAGCATATCCATTTTAATAATTTATATAACGTATTTTTATAAACTTTACTATGTAAATTCTTCATAGTAAAACAAACGAACGTTAACAATAAAAAAGTTGTATTATGTTTTTTCTCGTTTGTAATCAAATCAATCGTATTATCATATTTTCTTATTTGTTTTTTTTTTTCCTGCAGTTTTATATACAATTAACTGATTACACATTATGTTCTTTCTTACTTTTTTCTTCGAATTTGTTGTATTGCATTTTGTTTTTTTTATTTAGTATATATTTGTTGTTTTAACATACATTAGTTTCTATATATTTTCAAGTTGCTTTCATTTTATAATTATTGTTTTTTTGGTTAACGTTTTTACTTTTTATATTTAATCTAGTATTTGAGTTATAACTTGTTATCCTATGTTATTAGCTGTGTATATTTTGTGCTAACGATAAGATTATATATATATATGTGTGTGTGTGTGTGTATATATATTATCTGATATATTTAGAGTCCATATTTATAATAATTTGTTTAATAATATGTAACGAGAAATTTTTTTCATATTAAAACTACTGGATGAAATTTGTATATTATTAGTAAATTAAAATTATCATTATAAATATATAGTTATTTTCATCAGCAAAGAAGTCTGTTCTTTTTAGACAAACCAAAGTTTCACTATAATTATATTGTTAATATTAATTTTTTTAAAAGCGAGAATTTATATGGTAAAAGTTTTATAAAATAAATTATATATAATTACTATGCGGAATATAATATTATAAATTAATTTAATTGGGTAAATAAGATATTATGAAGTTTAGTTAAAAAGATAAATAAATAAGAGTATAATGGTCATATTAATAAGTAATATTAATTATGAGTTTTATAATAATTAAATTAATGAATTTGGGTATAAATGATATTAATGACTTTTAAATGGATATATATGATACTAATAACATAAGTTGGGTATATGTGAATTTATGAAGTTTAGAAAGGATATATATGATATTAAAATTTTAAGTTGGATATATATGATATTATTAAGTTTAGAAAGGGTATATATGAAATTCTCCCTAAAAATTAAAACATTCAAATTAAAAACATGACATTTTTTTTTCAAAATAAAACAAATTTAAGAATAAAAATCTACAATCCTCATTTTTTTTAAAATTTCTTCCTTTTGTTTCAACGTGACTTTGAGTTGTATACATGTCAAATGACTAATGTCTTTGAAAAAATCCTCATGTCACGAGTTTTTTTTTTTTCTCTCGATGACCTTTTTTTTTTCAACACCAAATATTCAGTTAAACGATCATGAAACCCTGCCATAATTGTCATAATGGTTTCAGATCCTGTAAACCTAATGTATTGGTGGTACCGGAACTTGTCACCGCTTTACCCTTACGTTTTGCCGCGTTCCATCTAATAGGCTGTGTGGGTGGTGGAACCTCAAAGAAGTCGTCAACGTTGTTATCAATGTCGTAAATGTTAATCTCGATATGTGCATCCGATGCTATGGTGTAGTCGATAGCATCTGATGTTTTTATCGTTTAGACCCACGATAAATAAAATCATCTGTCGTCGCAACATGCTACCAAGTTGGGAAATCTTTTACCACGAACAAAAAATCCGTATGTTGAAATGGATACCCGGTCGTGTCTTTAAACATCGCAAGTGGTTTTTGTAAAATGCTGTCATCCTTTTGTCCACTTTTCAATTGGATCGACTCCATTTTGTATAGAGTTGGTCTTTTGAATGATATTCATCTTTACCCATCTACTTATGGAACCGTACCCGAATTCGGTTCCAAAACTCCTTCCTATTCTGGTCGGTCCCAGTAATTAGATATTCGGAAACGTCGAGTCAAGCTCGTGCCAAAGTCTTCTCCTCTTGCGGGATCCAATGTTGATTAGGTGTCCTCAATGTTGTTTTCTTATTTTTTTATCTATTCTAGTTTGCTCGGCCTCGATTCGACCTCGCGTTGTGTTTCCGGATTGATATCTGGATTGAAATGAGATTGTGGAATGTGTTGGGATCGTGGGTGTATGAATGGGGTTGTGGTTCGGGATGACAGTGGTCGATACTCCACAATCGGGGGTAATTGTGAATATTCTGACGACATAAACTTTAGTCGAGTATGGGTGATGTCATATCCTCGACTGAAAACGTGTTGCAGAATACTCGCCAAGTTAATAAAACTCATCAGAGAGTATATTAGATGATCCATTTTGAATAGGTGTCGAGCGATACCCTTGATTAGTCGAACTTGGTGTGTTTGGATTGTTGGACGAACAGAACCAGAACCGGATGCCATTTGAAAAAAGTTTTGGGAGAAATGTTTGTGGTGTGAGGAATTTTTGATAGAATGTTTGAGAGAAATGTGTTTGTGGTATGGAAAATTAAAGAATATGTATGTATATATATATATAGTATGAGAAGTGTGTTTATGGTGTATGAAATATAAAGTACTTATATATGTATGTATGTATGTATGTATGCGCCAACAGTCACGAAAGGGGAGGGGGAGCTCGTGTCAGGATCTAGACTTAACTAACCAAGACTAACTGATTTGAATTTATCAGAGTATAAATCAATACTCTTGCTTTGAATCAAAGTTTAATTAAGAAGTTTGCGGAATAACACTTAATTATTTTAACAAAAGCTTTTAGAAATTATAACAGATAAACACAAATAAGTAAATCAAAATTGCTTGTATTGCTGACTTCAATGATTACAATCACCTCTAATCTGTTTGATTAGACGAAGAACACAAACTGTTCTTAGGGTTTTACAACCTTAGAGGCTTATGAAAACTCAAACAAAAAGCAATTACAATCTTGAATAAGCAGAAAACTCCTACTAAATAGAAAAACCTATTCTATGTATTTATAATGCTTTTCTGATTTGTTTCCTTGAAGGACTCTGACTTCTCTGATAGCAGATATGCTGGAATCTTTATGAAGATATCGTTTCCTGAATATCAGTACTTTCTGTTTATGAAACCGTTGAGCAGCTTGAATCTTTTAGCTGTTTGAGCAGAGCAGCTTGAGTGAAATGCTCTGGCAGCATTAACTTTTGTACTAGCAGCTCGAGATTCTTTAACTAACAGCATGGACTTTGTATTTACACAGAAATTCTACTAACAGTTTGAGAAGTCTAACTAACAGTTTGAACTACTTAGAATATTTCCCAACAATCTCCCCCTAACTTAAATTCTTTATACAAGACTTTAAGTTCTATTAAAATAAGAAAATAAAACTAAGTAAACTGTTATTTACAAACCAAGGCTTTCAAAAACTTACAACTGTGCAAGCTTCTGATTGACTGCCTTCAAAAATTCTTTCTTTAGATCCTCTTTATCACAATATATCCGTGCAGACAGCATCTGAAGAAGTATATCCTTTGGAAGATCAAGAAACTCAAAATTGGAGAACATACCAGAACCATCTGTAAATCTGATTCTGTAGGTCTTTGATTTAACAAACAGATCAACCTGTTTGACCTTCATCTCCTTTGCATTTTCTATATCTTTTCTTATAGATTCAGGATCAAAAATACTCTGTAAATCTTTAATGGCTTGCTTGACTTGTGGGAGAGAAGATCTGACTTGAGAAGCAATCCCAACTTGATACATCCTTGTAAGCTCATCTCTTGTCATCTTTTCAGCCATATGCATTATGCTTTTATATTCTTCCTCAGGACCAGTTTCTCTACTTACTACAAAATGATATCTTAAGTCAATGTTATCCATTGACTTAGCATACCAATAAGTAATAGGAGGTTTGGAGAAATCATGCTAGTCGAGGGACTTCTCTATTTCCATAACTTGTTGCAGCTGATGTTCAAAAAGTACCCTTTTTACCTGATCAAGCTTTGCTTGTGAGATTGGCTCTGTTTGAGGAATAGGAGCAACAGCTTGAGCAGAAGGAGCAGGATCACTTGAAACTTTTGAACTTTGGACTTCTTGGGAGACTTTGGCTACTTTGCGTTTTTCCATTTCCTTATCATGGATATCTTGCAGCCTTTCTGTGCTCATAGACGGAGCCATCTTCTTTGGAATACCTGCTGCAAAGGCAAAATTAATTAGAAATCTTCTATGCTCAACCTTTGAATGCGCAGTTGGCATCTTCCTCTTCCTTTCACCTTGCTTGACCACAAACCCTCTCAGGTAATCACCTAAGGTTTCATCATCTTGCATTGGAGCATGGGTTTGCTGGTCTAAATCTTTATCTTGTTCTTCTGCTAGCTTTCTGGCAATTTCAGCATCAAAGGCGATCTGGGCTTCTTTGGTAGAAAATTTGTGCTTTGGAGACTCTATAAGAATACCCTTGCCCTTATCTTTTGTAGCAGAAGATGTAGCTTGGACTGAACTGATGGAGCTGCTTGGACTGATTCTGTTGGACTGATTCTGTTGGAGCTGCTTGGACTGATTCTGTTGTAGCAGAAGATGTAGCTTGGACTAAACTGATGGGAGCTTGAAAACCTTCTCCTATAACAACTCCAGTTGCTTTTGAAGAAGCAGCTTGAGTTTCTAGGCTAACAGCTTGAGAAGCTGTTGGGACTGTTAGCCTAGAATCTTGAATTGTTGGAGCTGCTTGGACTGATTCTGTTGGAGCTGCTTGGACTGATTCTGGGATCTCCTGATTCTCCCCCTTTTTTAAAGCATTGGTTTGGTCAGGAGGACCTACAACCTTTGGCACATGGGACTGAATCAAATGCTCCAATTTGATGATCTTATTCCCACAGAGGGTAAACCCTTTATGCAAATAATCCATTCTCTGATTTTGAGCCGCCTCTGCTTGCCTGAGTGCAATTATTTGTGCCCCCTGTGCAGCAATGATGGATTGATGATATTCCAACATTGCTACAATAGGTTGCAGCTTAGGATCCGTTAATAACATAAGTTGCAGACTAGCCTCAAGGTCAGCAAACGTATGTGGTGCTTGTGATCTATCACTGGCATGAATACCAGAGGTAAAAACCTCTGGGCCCCTCTGTTCTTGGTTCTGGGGACTTCCAGCTGGTGTTTGCACATCTGCTGTTGCCATGGGTGTGGTCTTATTGATGTTGGCACTGTCCTGTGCCTCTTGTGCAGAGACAGCAGTAGTGCCAGCCACAGAATCCATATGGACTATCTCTGGTGAGATGTCCACCTCCTGATTGAGGATGGGAGTGTCCTCAATGGTGTAACATCCTCGGATTTAATTTATTGTAAGTGAGATAATTAGATTGAACTTTTGTATTAAGTTAATTACTAAAAATGTTTATGTATTTGGATATTTGGAAGTTGGTTGTTATTTTGAGAAATTTATGAAATTGGAGAATTTTAATTTTAAGTTATTAGGTATATTTGTTAAAAAGTTAGTGATGAATGAAAATATGATGAAAATCAGTATTTAATGGAACCGGATAAGTTGAGGGGCTAAATGTGCCAATAGCCGATACTTGGGAAATAAGAAGACTCTTGGTCTTTCATTTGTTCATTTCACTAAATTCAACTTCAAGAAGCTCTCAATCTCTCTTTAAAATTTCTACTGAAATTTGATATTGTGGAAAGAAATTCGTAGATTTCATCTGATTATTATCAAGGAAACGATCTGAAACAAGGTATGAACATAATTGTGAGTTTTGAGGTCTTTATTTTGAAGAATAAAGGTTCAAAATTCGGATTTTTAATCTGGGAAATCGTTGATGCATGTTTGTTATAATAGTTGGAAATCATTCTTGGAAGATTACTGAAGGTTAGGAAAACAAGAATCGTTGGTTGAATCGATCCAGAAGGTAAGAAATCTGAAATTTTGTGAACTTTAGTGTTCTTGAGGTTTTTGTTCATTTTTGGTCCAATCTGGACGAATTAGTGTGTTATGAGTAGGGAAAATGATGTAAAAATACCCCAATAATGTGAATAAAACATTAGGATTGATTGCATGTTGCTATAAATTGAATTTGGAAATTTTTAGTGAAAATCCGTAAGTTTCGAAGGCAAAACCTGCATGAGAACTCGGCGAGTTCAGGGGGAACTCGGGGAGTTCTCAAGAACTTTTTGAATAAATCTTCAAAAATTCATAAGTGTTGGATCCGAATTCGGTTGGGACCCGAATTCGGATGAGACCCGAAATTGGATAGGACCGAAATCAAATTAAGAATCGAACTCGGATGGACCCGAATTCCGATGGGTCGACCCAATTCGGATGGACCCGAATTTGGATGGGTCAACCCAAATCGGATGGGTCCGAAATGTAGTTATGGATCCGAAATTCGGATATGAACTCGGCGAGTTCTATGGGAACTCGGGGAGTTCTATGAAATTCATGGGTAATTCGGATGGGTTTAAAAGGACCCGCATTTATGGGCAAATGATCACACTTTTGGGATATCTTTTGTACCATATTAATGCAAATAAAGGAAGGTTATTTGGAAATAATAACACACCAAATGTTGTGATTTAAATATAAGTTTCGGATGTCGGATCCGAATGTTGTAATACTATTATTTGCACAATTTAAAGCTAATTTGTTAAAAACCATGTAATGATGATATGTTTATCATATGAAAATGTAACAGGTCCCTTGTGGTGTTATTTAACCCACAGTGGGGTACTTTGTGATCCGGTTGAAAGTCCGTGGAGAGATAAGATAATTTAAAGTTTAATAACGCACCCCACTGTGAGTACATATGATTTCGCATGTTTATATCTGCTTTATGATTGCTATTGCCTGCTGAGACATGTTGCTTCATTTTTCGATTGGAATTCTACTAACTTGCGTAGATTTAGATGCACATTCACATTTGTTGCATTGTCCGTTCATTTGTTGTGCATCTAACGATGGACCGGTGGGTCGCATCTGTTACTCCGTTGTTACTGCGCTATATGACTCGGAGTTGATCCCTCCGAGGTTCTGGTAGGCAGTATGTCATCCCCGATGTTATGTCTGTCTCAGATGGTTGGGTTTCATGCCGAGCTTTGGGGTCGTAGGAGCGACGGCTCATGTGTGTCGTACTTTGTGTACGTGGAGAGTGCACGACGTGTGTCGTCGGTGCTACTCTTGTGGGCATCATAAAGATTTATAAAATGTGTAAATCTGTGTACTCACTAAGCATTCGCTTACCCCTCAGTTGATTTTATTTTTACAGGAAAGGGGAAATCAGCTGCCGGACCTTCTAGTTAGGTCGTGTGAAGATTTGGAAGATTTCATACTACTTAATCGGTAATTGTGATTTGGGACAATGTTGCAATATGTTTGGGATGAATGTAATAAAGTTGAGTTTGTAGACTTAGTTTTGGAACCTTATAGCACCGTAGGGTGTCTGACTGTAATTGTATTACTTTATTTTGAATTTTAATGCTTCCACAATTGTTTAAGTATTCAGATCATTATGTAATCAATTATGTGGTGTATAATCCTGGGTGTATTGTAAATGGTGGTTAAATGTGGCAAGGGCGTCACAAATGGGTTCCCTTTCGATATTCTGTGCAGAAGTGTCCTTCAGCACAGGGTTATTTGGCTCTTTTATGAGGGATGAGGAGGAAGGAGCTCCTGGACCTCTTTTCCTTTTATATAGTTGTAGTGGGGATGAGGGCTCAACAAAAGGAACTGAAGGCATTTGTGTATCATGAGGAGTGGGTTGGGGTCCTGGGGGTGAAGCAGTAGTATTAGGCTGAGCCTGCTCAGGACCCTCTCCTCTGTTTCTTGGAATGATGTTCATCATTGCAGAAGGCAATGGAACATCTACACCCAAAAAATTGGCACTTGGCTTTAAAAGCCTTTTAATGGAAGATAGTGAGTGCCTATGGGAAACATGTATCCTCTTATGTATATGAAAATTAGTGCAAGTTTTTGCAATTATCTCTGCCAAAAATCAAGGATACATCAAAAATTTCCCATTCTTTAGGGAATGATGACTTAACATTTCCTGAAAAATCATATTTGAAAAATTGAACTGTTGGCCTGTTGAAAAGCACACTAAGGCAGTGGCAATATTTGAAGAAAATTCTGACCAACCAGTTCTATTAGGGCTAATACACTGCTGAATAATATGCACAAGATATTTCCATTTAGGTGAAAAATGTGCTTTAAAGAAAGTGAAAGAATCAGCAGGACCCCTATATCCAATATTGTAAAGACCAGTATGTAAAGCATCTAGGGATAGGTCAGTTATACCTGAGGCATCTTGAAGATGCAGATGTTGTCTGATGGATTCCTCAGTCACAGTGAGAGTATTTCCATCAATTTTGGAAGTTAGAGAAGAGACTCCATTGATGGTTTTCAAAGAAGCATGGTTCCAGAATTGCTGAATATGTGAGATATATATGGTGGGATTGATATTGAGGGCATGATGGATATGGGAGTTTCGAAGAAAGTCCATCATGTCATGGAACGGTTCAAGATCAGTGTGTTTGAGAGAGTAGGGTAGACAGTTATGTTCTTTTACGAATTCCATTGAAGATCAATCGGAGATTTTAGGGTTTTCAGTGATGTGCGTGGGAATTGTTTCAGAGAATCAAGAAGGGTTCAAGAAGATATTTTGCAACTGGTAGTTACAATTGAACGAAACTGGAACCTTTAAAGGTTTTGAAAATATCTAAACCCGCGCACACACTTATGGAAATGACCATAGTACCCTGCACACTTTGACAGATCAAGTGAAACAACTAACAGTTCGAGAAAATGAACTAGCAGCTTGAGAAAATACTCAAGCTGTTAGTTGAAAATTTTAGGTGACTGTTAATGAAGCAGTGACTCCCCCTTAAACAAGCATACGTGCACTATAAAACAAATTAATCCATATTCACCATACCAATATTTGATACTAGGAAGGTGAATCTTCCTACATCAAATGGTTTTGTAAAAAGATCAGCTAACTGATCATCAGTGTGAATTTTGGTAACTTGAATTAATTTCTTCTCATTGCAATCCCTTATAAAATGAAATCTAATTTCTATATGCTTGGTTTTGGGAAATTTCACTGGATTTTGTACAATGCTAATTGCACTTGAATTGTCAATATAAATGGGAGTAGATAGGAAATTTATACCATAGTCTCTCAGTTGACTTTGAATCCACATTACTTGGGAGCAGCAGCTTGCAGCTGCTACATATTCTGCTTCAGTAGATGATGTGGAGACAGTTGTTTGCTTTTTGCACTGCCAAGAGACCAATCTTGTTCCTAAGTATTGACATCCACCAGTTGTGGGTTTTCTGTCAATATTGCATCCTCCATAATCACTGTTAGAGTAGGCTGTTAGTTCAACAGGAGAGTCTTTAGGATACCATAGGCCTAAATGTGGTTGGCCTTTGAGATATCTGAAGATTCTCTTAACAGCAACCAAATGAGAATCCTTTGGAGAGCATTGAAACCTAGCACACACACAGACAGCAAACATAATATCAGGTCTAGAAGATGTTAGATACATAAGGGATCCTATAAGAGATCTGTATAAATGAATGTCCAAATCTATGCCATCTTTGTCTGTATGGAGCTGCTTGTGAGGATCCATTGGAGTACTTGCAACTTTGGTGTCTTGATACCCAAACTTTTCCAGTATATCTTTGACATACTTTGATTGACTGATGAAGAGTCCAGTGGGCTTCTGCTTGACCTGCAATCCTAGAAAGAAAGTGAGTTCTCCCATTGAACTCATTTGAAACTTTTTGTGCATTAATGCCTCAAACTCTTTGCACAGACAATCATTTGTTGAGCCAAATATGATGTCATCAACATAGATTTGGACAAGCAGAATCTCAGCTTTGATGGACTTTGTGAAAAGTGTTTTGTCCAGAGTGCCTCTCTTGAACCCATTCTGTAGAAGGTATGATGACAGAGTGTCATACCATGCTCTGGGGGTTTGATGGAGTCCATAGAGAGCCTTGTCTAGCTTGTAGACTCTGTCTGGATACTTGTAGTCCTCAAAACCAGGAGGCTGACACACATAGACCTCCTCTTCAATTGTGCCATATAGAAAAGCAGACTTCACATCCATTTGATACACTTTAAAACCTTTGAAGCTTGCATAGGCCAAAAACAGTCTAATGGCTTCAATTCTTGCCACTGGGGCAAATACATCATCATAATCTATGCCTTCCTCTTGAGTGTATCCTTGTGCTACTAGTCTTGCTTTGTTCTTGATGACTATCCCTCTCTCATCCTTTTTGTTTCTAAAAAACCCATCTTATACCAATTGCTCTCTTTCCTTTAGGAAGATCAACCAGTGTCCATACATTCTGAATCTTGAACTGTAGAAGTTCTTCTTGCATTGCCTCAATCCAGGATGAATCTTTCAATGCTTCTGATGCCTTTTTAGGTTCTAGCTGAGACATGAAACAGGCATGTTCAAAAGCAGCTAGACTGAATTCAGGAACTGCTTGTTCAGCAGCAGCAGTTTCATTGTGAACCATTTTCCTTGTTTGTACAGGTGTACGTGGATCACCCAGTATTTGATTGAGAGGATGATACTTGTGAACTCTGAGTGTAGGCTCTCTTTCTGTCTGAAAAGAAGATCCAAGGTTTGTATCATCTCCATCAGGACCAGTGGATGGTTCAGCTTCTGGAACAGCTTGACTTGAATCTGGGACTGTTTCCCTTTGCGTTGGAGCTGTTCTATTTGGACTTGGGAGTGGCACTTCAGTGTCTGGGTCTGTATCATGTTGAGCATTCAGAACCCCTGGAGGGTCACATGACAGAAGTGGTATAGAGGTATACTCATCCCAATTGTTTGAATCTGCAGCAGTTTGAAACTTTGTGCCAACAGCTTGAGAATTTGTATTGACAGCATGAGAATTTGTGTTGACAGCTTGAGAATTTGTGTTGACAGCTTTAATTCTGTTTGCATCAGCTTCTGCAGTATAATCAACAAAGCTCAGAGAATTTGTTAGTGAATCTAAATCATACTACCAATCAGGACCAGTGCCTTTGACATTTGCAGTATTTTCATTAAATTCAACATTGGCACTTTCTTCAATGGTTTTAGACACACTGTTATATACTCTATAGGCTTTGCTTTGATGTGAGTATCCTACAAAGAAACCTTCTTCAGCCTTACTTTCAAACTTCCCTAAGTGAGTCTTAGTGTGAAGAATGGTGCATGGACAGCCAAATGACTTGAAAAAGGCTATTAAGGGTATTCTATTATGGAATAACTCATATGGAGTTTTCCCTTGTGTTTGAACAATCTGAACCCTATTTAGAACATAACAGGCCGTGTTGACTACTTCTGCCCAGAAGGTCATTGGCAGTTTTGAATCAGCTAACATGGTTCTAGCAGCCTCAATTAATGTTCTGTACTTTCTCTCAGCTACACCATTCTGCTGTGGTGTTCTTGGTGCACTGTATTGCCTAGCAATACCTTTGGACTCACAGAAGCTGTTAAGAATGTGATTTTTAAATTCAGTTCCATTGTCTGATCTTATCACCTTAACTTTTGAGTTGGATTGATTTTTTATCTTAAGACTAAAAGACTTAACTAGCTCAGCAGTTTCATCTTTAGACCTAAGAAAGTAAACCCAAGTAAATTATCATCAACAATAACTAAACAGTAGGCCCTTTCATTCAAACTCAAAACAGATGTTGGACCAAATAGATCCATATGAAGCAGCTGAAGAGCAGAAGAGATTGATTTTACTTCTTTGGCCTTATGAGAAGTTTTTTGTTGCTTGCCTTTAAGACATGCTACACAATGATCATCACATATGAACTCCTTTTGTGGTAAACCTCTTACCAGATTCTTTTTAACTAAAACATTTATGGACTTGAAGTTCATGTGACACATCCTTCTATGCCAAAGAGCAGACTCAGTGGATGATGCTTTGGATATCAAACAGCTTAAAGTATTTGATTTGGATAAAAGATCTGTGTCCAAACAGTAGACATTGTCCTTTCTTGGTGTTCTTAGTAAAACAAGATTTTCAGGAATTTTGAAATCTTTTGAAAGGACAATGCACTCAGAATCTTTAAACAAAACAATGTTTTGTTTGTCACAGATTTGAGAGACACTTAATAAATTATACTTAAGCTGTTCAACATACAAAACATCATTGAAAATCATGTTGCCTGCATTAACAGTACCTTTACCTGTAACCTTACCTCCTTTTGAGTTGCCTCCAAATGCAACAAATCCTCCATCAAAGCCTTTAAAATTTGACAAGCACTCAGAATTGCCTGTCATGTGCCTAGAGCATCCACTGTCCAAATGCCATCTTGTTTTATGTGGTGACCTGTGGTTGCTCTGCACAAATAAAAGCTTAGTTAGTAGTGGAGTAAACCCAAACCAAGTTGGTTTTGGGTTGTCCTTGTGCATTAACATAACTAAATACTGTCTTGGATTTCTTATACTTAGTAAGATCCACTGATGGAATTTGTGGAGAGTACTTAGTTAGCACATGAGGTAACCAGGTATTTTGTCCATCCTTTTCAGTAACAGTCTCAAATGATCCATTACCAGTCTCAATTTTGTGCCTACCAGTCTGAATTGAGTCTGTAGTGCTAACAGCTTGAGAATTTGCACTAGCAGTCTCACTTTTAGACTTGGCAGTTTCAACATTTTTATCAACAGGTTCATCTGATTTGTACTTTTGACCCACCATATTTGTTTAAAATTTACCTTTGGCTTAGCTAAAACTTGTTTTTGGTGTGTGGACTGTTTCTTATTAACTTTTGTGAACCTGTGATCTATTGTTTTCTTTGGAACTGATGTAGCAGAAGGTTTGACCTTTGAATTTTTTACATGAGTAGAACTAGACTTTTTATGAAATACAGTCTGTTTTGCAACAGCTGGTTTATAAAAACAATCTCTGGCCAAGTGATTCTTTCTGCCACAATGAAAACATTTTTTGACTGTTTGAATTGGAGAACCAGTTTTATTTGACAATTTCTGGTTCTTGTTCCTCTGATTTCCCCTTACCTGCTGTTGTTTGGGAAACTTTTGAACACCATGCTTTTGGCATGTGCAGACTGGAACATTTTTACCCCTTTTTGTATTCTTTGAAGAAGATGCAATATTACAGTTAGAAGGTACAGAAACTTGTGGAGCAGCATGGCATACACTCATATTCTCTTTTCCTTTCTTGTTGGGGATTTGGTTTGCTATAGGTGCACTCATTGTTTTGTGTTCTTGCTCAACTGCTATGCACTCACAGTCTATATTTTGAATCTGATCTGCTTTAGATTCAGGACTGTTATCAAGGATAGGATCTACAGTAGTCATAGACTCATCTAGTGGTTCATTGACAAGCCTATCAGCAACCTCACTCATTGGATGAATGTATTTGTTGTTGTATGGAGGTGGAGTAGCCCTGTAGCCTATGCCTTCTTTGGGATTAACCTGAGATTTTACCCTATCTTTAAATTGGACTTCCATTAGGTGTTCCAGCTTTTGATTAGCCAATTTGAAGTTACCTAGATCTATATTGACAGATTCTAGTTTCTTATTAGCCTCTAACACCTTTTGTTTAGTCTCTTCTACCTTTTAATTTAGGGATTCTATTTTCTTATTTAGCTCCTTTTTCTCCCACTCATGATATGTTCGATCATGTCCCATTTGAATCTCATTATCCTTATAGTCATTGATCTGTTTTTCAAGATCTTCAATGGCTTGCATGTATTCATATCTCCTCTTTTCCATCATAGCTAGAGTTTTGCACATGCTCTCATTATGGTCTCTGTACTTTTTAACCATATTTTTGCATGTTTGAGAGCAGAGTTTAGAATTTACCTCAGATGGTAGTTCAGTGGAGGAGACATTTTATGTTTCTGCCATTAGAGCTTGATTTTGAAACTCTTCCTCTGTCTGATCACTCCGGTCAAACACATTGTCTTCTTGAGAGACAAGTGCTTGTGATGATGAAGCCTGATTAGCCTGTTGAGGCCTTGATGATTGTTGACTTTGAGATCTGCATTCTCTGGCAAAGTGACCAAGTTTATGACATTTGTAACACTCAACTTTTGACTTGTCAAAAGCTGGTTTGCCTTCTGTTTTGGCTTGAAGGTTAGTCCTGCCAGTGCTTTTAAGAAACGTTTTGGCCCTCATGGTCAGCATTGCATGTTGCCACTTCAGATCCATCTCTTCAAGATCATCTGGATGAATCTGTTCTAGATCTTCAGCGTTTAGTGCAAACAATCCATCATTGGCAACAAAAGCCTCATAGTGAGCTTCAGTAGAATTGCCATCACCACCTGAAAAGGAATCACTGCAATTAGATTTTTCTGATGACATAAGTGCAGTATTTTGATTATAAGAAAGAGATTTCTTTTTAGTGTCAATCTCAGTCTCAAACACTCTTGGACTAATGTACAGATCACCCAGTTCTATTTCATCAAGAGTGTCTTTTGTTCTCCATTGAGCAGCATAAACTGTTCATTCTTCTCCAAGAGATCTGAGAAACTTTCTGTTGACTTCATCTTGATCCAGGCTGACTTTTGCACTTTCCAGTTCACTTATCAGTTTGTTGAACCTGTCAAAGATTAGAGTAATGTTTTCATTCTTGCCACCAGAAAAGTTTTCATACTGCTGTTTTAAAAGATCTTTTTGATTTTTCTTGGTACTGTCATTCCCAGCAAATCTTTTCTCTAAAACATTCCAAAGAGAATGAGCAGTATAAAACTTTTTGAACTGATGTTGATAAGCATTAGGAATGGCTATTTGTAAAAGTGTAAGAGCTTTCACTTCATTCATTCTAGCCTTTCTTTCAAGTTCAGTTTTTGGAGGAGTTTTGACTGGTTTTCCCTCATCATCAAGTTCTGGATCAACTACAGGAGGAAATTCAACAGCTTCCCATATGGCATAATCAATGAATTGAATATGCTGTTGAATCTTGAGTTTCCACATCTCAAACTCAGTGGGCTTGAGCATAGGCACTTTGAGTCCTTGCCAGATCCACTGCTGCTATTATCAAATTCCATTGCAAAAAAAATTTAAAAAAAAAAAGCTTTCGACTTTGAAAAAACAAAGAACGACCTGTGGCTCTGATACCACTTGTCCGGATCTAGACTTAACTAACCAAGACTAGCTGATTTGAATTTATCAGAGTATAAATCAATAATCTTGCTTTGAATCAAAGTTTAATTAAGAAGTTTGCGGAATAACACTTAATTATTTTAACAAAAGCTTTTAGAAATTATAACAGATAAACACAAATAAGTAAATCAAAATTGCTTGTATTGCTGACTTCAATGATTACAATCACCTCTAATCTGGTTGATTAGACGAAGAACACAAACTGTTCTTAGGGTTTTACAACCTTAGAGGCTTATGAAAACTCAAACAAAAAGCAATTACAATCTTGAATAAGCAGAAAACTCCTACTAAATAGAAAAACCTATTCTATGTATTTATAATGCTTTTCTGATTTGTTTCCTTGAAGGACTCTGACTTCTCTGATAGCAGATATGCTGGAATCTTTATGAAGATATCGTTTCCTGAATATCAGTACTTTCTGTTTATGAAACCGTTGAGCAGCTTGAATCTTTTAGCAGTTTGAGCTGAGCAGCTTGAGTGAAATGCTCTGGCAGCATGAACTTTTGTACTAGCAGCTCAAGATTCTTTAACTAACAGCATGAACTTTGTATTTACACAGAAATTCTACTAACAGTTTGAGAAGTCTAACTAACAGTTTGAACTACTTAGAATATTTCCCAACAGCTCGACATTCAAATGTCAATGCCGATGCCTAGACCACTACATTGGGCCTAATGATTTTTGGCCCAAGGGAGTGATTAGAAAGGATGCCAAGAAAAAAATGCTGTGATGTCAGCGTCATGTTAACTTTGCCATCATTTGCCATTTAAATGTCGTATTGAGGTGTCGTTACCATTTTTCATATATTTAACTTTTAAAATTTAAATAAAAAAATTTAAATAAAATATAACATAAATTTATAATATCAAAAAAATAACATTACAAATTAAAAAATTCAACTTAAAAAGTAAAAC
>JAANYP010009294.1:22500-230795 GCA_020465985.1 Centrapalus pauciflorus
CGTAAGAGAGAGATCAGATATACCTGTGGCATCTTGAAGATGCAGATGTTGGCGTATAGTCTCCTCAATGATGGTAATGGGGTTGCCATCAATGATTGATGCAAAAGAAGTGACTCCATTAATGGTATTGACAGTGGCTGATTTCCAAAACTGCTCTATATGTGAGACGTATATGGTGGGATTGACAGTTAGAGCATAATGGATATGGGAACCACGAAGAAAATCCATCATGTCATGGAATGGTTGGAGTTCAGAGTGTTTGAGAGAGTAGGGAGGCAGTTATGTTCTTTGACAAACTCCATTTGAGATCACAACGGGGATTTAGGGTTTCGAACGACTGTGTGAGAATCGCACAGAGAGAGAAGATGAAAAGATTGTGGAAGATATTTTTGCAACTGGTAGTTGCAATCAAACGAAACTAGGACTTTAAAGGTTTTGGCTTTTCAAAAATATCTAGTCTTGCGCACAACCTTATGAAGAATGACTGAAATACCCTGCACACTTGACAGACCAAGTGAAACAACTAACAGTTCGAGAAAATGAACTAGCAGCTTGAGAATAGTCTCAAGCTGTTAGTTGAAAATTAAGCATCAACAAATGAAACAGTGGCTCCCCCTTAACTAAGCACATTTAATAAGTATTTTCCTCATGAAATAAAGGAGAGTAATGAAAAATAAATTAATCCATATTTACCATACCAATATTTGATACTAGGAAGGTGAATCTTCCTACATCAAATGGTTTTGTAAATAGATCAGCTAATTGATCATCTGTATGAATTTTGGTAACTTGGATTAATTTCTTCTCATTGCAGTCCCTTATAAAATGAAATCTAATTTCTATATGCTTGGTTTTGGGAAATTTCACTGGATTTTGTACAATGCTAATTGCACTTGAATTGTCAATATAAATAGGAGTAGATAGGAATACCATAGTCTCTTAGTTGGTTCTGAATCCATATCACTTGGGAATAGCAGCTGGTAGCTGCAACGTATTCTGCCTCAACGGATGAAGTTTGAGACTGTGGTCTGCTTTTTGCACTGCCAAGAGACCAGTCTTGCTCCTAGATATTGACATCCACCAGTTGTGGATTTTCTGTCTATGTTTCAACCTCCATAGTCATTATCAGAATAAGCTGTTTGTTCAAGAGGAGAGTCCTTAGGATACCATAGGCCCAATTTTTGTTGACAATGAGGTATCTAAAGATTCTCTTAACAGCAAACAGATGTGAATCCTTTGGAGCACATTGAAACTAGCACAAACACAAACATCAAACATTATATCAGGGTTAGAAGATGTGAGATACATTAGTGAACCTATCAATGATCTGTATAAATGAATATCCATATCCACTACTTCTTTATCTGCATCAAGCTGTTTATGAGTGTCTATTGTTGTGCTGGAAACTTTGGTGTATTTGTATCCAAACTTTTCCAGGATGTCATTCACATACTTTGATTGACTTATAAAAAGTCCAGTGGGTTTCTGCTTGACCTGCTATCCTAGAAAGAAAGTTAGTTCCCCCATTGAACTCATTTGAAACTTCTTGTGCATCAAAGTTTCAAACTCTTTGCACAGAATGTCATTTGTTGATCCAAAGATGATATCATCAACATAGATCTGAACAAGAAGAATCTCTGATTAAATGGACTTTGTGAATAATGTCTTGTCTAGAGTGCCTCTCTTGAATCCATTCTATAGAAGATATGAAGATAATGTGTCATACCATGCTCTTGGAGCTTGGTGGAGTCCATAGAGGGCTTTGTCTAACTTGTAGACTCTATCTGGATACTTATAGTCCTCAAATCCAGGGGGTTGACACACATAAACCTCTTCTTCGATTGTACCATACAAGAATTGCAGATTTCACATCCATTTGGTACACTTTGAACCCTTTGAAGCTGGCATAAGCTAGAAACAGTCTGATAGCTTCTATCCTTGCTACTGGAGCAAAGACATCATCATAATCTATTCCGTCTTCTTGAGTATATCCTTGAGCTACCAACCTTGCATTGTTCTTGATCACTACACCTCTCTCATCCTTTTTGTTTCTAAACACCCATCTTGTGCCAATTGCCCTCTTACCTTTAGGCAAGTAAACTAGAGTCCATACATTCCGAATCTTGAATTGCAACAGTTCTTCTTGCATTGCCTCAATCCAATATGGATCTTTTAGTGCCTCAGATGCCTTCTTTGGCTCCAATTGTGACATGAAGCATGCATGTTCAAAGGCAGCTAGACTGAATTCAGGGACTGCTGATTCAGCATCAGTGGACTCCTTATGAATCATTGTCCTTGTTTGCACAGGAGTGCGTGGATCTCCCATTATCTGGTTGAGAGGATGATACTTGTGAACCCTGAGTGTAGGTTCTCTTTCTGTCTGAAATGAGCTTCCCAGATTAGTATCGTCACCTTCTGCACCACTTGAGGATTCTGCTTCTTTAACAGTTTGATCAGTAGATGGGACTGTTTCCCTATTGGATGGAGCTGTTACTTCAGGGCTTGGAATTGGTACTTCAAACTCCGTATTTATGTCTTGTTGGTCAATTAGGACCCCTAGTGGGTCACTAGAGAGAAGTGGCAGTATAGTGTACTCATCCCATGTAGCAGAATCTGCAATTGTTGGAAACTTTGTGCTAGCAGCTTGAATATTTGTGTTACCAGCGTGAGAATTTGGGTTGTGAAGACCTTCCCTTACGGGGCAGTCCTCAGAGTCTAGGTCCCACAAATTGCAGTACGATATCAACCATACTAAGATAGGGTAATTAATTGCGGAATTAAAAATTACATGTACATACAGATTAGGATTTAAGTTTACATATTTCAAAATAAAGTTATAAAAGGGTAACATCTAATCTAATCATAGTATCATACGTTATATCAAAACTACCCAGTATCACCACAATTGTTGTCTTCCAATCAGTACCAGTAAGATTTGTTGAGTAGTGGTCTAGAAAATCTTCAAAACTTGGATCTTGAATGACCTAAGTACTAGGTCCTGCAGGTGATTTTCCTTTGGCTTTTCCTGTAAAATATTAAAGCAACATCTGTAAGCAACGCTTAGTGAGTTTATAGATTTTCAATATCAACATGCGTGTCAAGCGGAGTCTTTAGTCTTAGCGTGATATGTCTTGGCTGCCGCTACAGCCCTCATGATTGAGATACAGAATCACAGAATCGGATGATGTTCAAGCCACACTCACGCTTAAATCGTGGGGATCAGCCACATACTGGGCTAGCTACCAGTAAGTCAATATGGCGGAACATCGGAGGTCATTACCAAGTTCATAAGAACTGGTGAAATAGCCGGGTCTAGAACAATAGACCATAAAGGCTAGTCAAGCTGAATCAATTCTATCAAATGTCTGATCAATTATGGAAGCATATGTCTTAGAAGTCATGATAGCAATGAATCATAAAGCCAAGTCTGAAGCAATATTAAATGCAATATGAAAAGATAATCAAATAGCTATCATGATCCACTGGGCAACACCCATCCATGGTGTGCACAGGTCTCATTCCAGCTGATAAAGTGAATATCAATAAATCTATCAGCAACAATATATCTCAACCGGATCTATGCATGTTCAATCTGAATATCTATAACTCACTGGTCTGGTCTTTTATCAAACAGATATAAATCTGCCACCTGAGTTATCTCAGGATTTAATCTTTATATCTTGATCTTTCTGATCTTTGTCAGTCTGTTCTCTGTCAAATCATGTCTTTGACCCGCTTTATCTTTATAAATCTTTGTGTCTATGTTCAGATATCAACTGAACCTGTCCAGAATTATCATTGTCAAATCATATCAATTTCATGTCTTTGTCATAATCTTTATTTTATCTGATTCTGATAACTGATAACTCTGTTAATCATTTGATTCATTTTTCTTTAATTTTGTAAAAATATCAAAATAGGATATCCAATTTCGGATCATTCGGATTCGGACCATCCGGATTCGGACAAATCCGGATCTGGCACCCGGATTCGGACCAATCTGAAATAGCTAATCTAATTTGGACCAATTAATCATCCGGATTCAGATTCATCCGAAATGGGCATCCCAATTCGGACCAAGTACACATCCAGATTCGGTTCATTATCCGAAATTGATACCATCCGAACTCGGATCATCCGAGTTCGGACCAAAACTTAACAAAATATTTATTTGTTATCCGAAGTATGGGACCGAAATGGATTTCATCCGAATTAAGCATTTGACCGAATTTAGGATCATATAAGTACCAAATTCGGATCATACAAGGTCCGAAATGCTAGGATCCGAAATGAGTCTTCATCCGAATTTAGGGAGTCCGAAATGTGTACATCATCCGAATTCGGATACTACCGAATTCGGATCCTAGACTTTAAAATTTCCAGAAATTGTTCTTGGTGTTCTTGGTGTTCTTCATACGGATTTTATTAATAATTATCAAACTTTCATTTTTATTAACATGCAATGAAATATATTGATGTAATATCACTATTTGAGTGTTTTCATACTAATTTCCCTATTATTAACATCATTATTTGATCAAGATCATCCAAAATTCATCATTTTTGTCAAGAACACCATTTTTGGTAAAAAATCCGATTTGTACTAATATTTGGATGATTCATCCTCTGATTTTAGTTTCAATAAGTTCTATTTACTTAATTTCATCATAATCTACTAGAATTTTATACATGCAACATAAGAATTCATAATTTTAATTCTTGGTTTCGGTTTTTAATAAAACCAAACCAAACTCTTGAAAACTAAGGAATTTAATCAATAATTACCTTGAATTGTTGCTAATTGATGATGTTTGATGATTTGTTGTAACTCCTTTGTCTTGATTCTTCAATTAATTCATCAATTCTTGAATTTCTTTGGCAATTTGTTAGATTAACCGTATGGGTAGAGAGAGATTAGAGAGAGAGAGTAAATCACTTAATTGTGATTTAAAATGGTCATTTATTAAGCTTATATACCTCATTTATTCTTTTGTGTATTTAACCCACTAAACTTTTGTATTTTACATATCTTTTATAATTTGATCATTTTTAATATTTAATAACTCAATAAAATTTTACGTACTTTATTTCATTCATAATTAAATTACAATATAGTTAATGTAATAAAATTACATTACTTGATCAAAATACTGAAATTATGACTGGTCAAAAAGTTAGGTTGTTACAGAATGGGCTCCACCACGCACAAACTTCGTCCCCGAAGTTAGCTATCGTTCGAACAGACTGGGATAAGTAGTTTTCATGACATCTCTCGATTCCCAAGACTGATGCGAACCTTTGTGGTGTTTCCACTAGACGAGCACCATCTGTATCTCTTTATTTCTAAGCTTCTTAGTCTTCGAGTCCAGAATACGTTCCGGCTCTTCAACCACTCGAAGCTTTTCATCAATTTGCAGGTTAACATGTGGTATCTGCACTTCTCTTTCGTCAGCTAAACTTTTTCTTAAATGACTAACATGGAATACAGGATGTATTCCAGCTAAATCCGCTGGTAGATCAAGACGGTAAGACTGATTTCCAATCTTTTCCACAATCTTGAACGGACCAATAAATCTCGGAGCTAACTTGTTTCTTTTAATGAACCGTACCACATTCTTTATTGGGGATACTTTTAACATCACCCAATCGTTAACTGCAAAACTGATGGATCTATGCCGATTGTCATAATATGACTTCTGCCTGCTTTGAGCTTCAAGAATATTTCTTCTAACAAGTTGATTCTTTTCATGAGTCAACTGTAGAAGGGCAGGTCCTGCTATTGGCGATTCACCTGTTTCACGCCAACAGGTGGGAGTTCTGCACTTTCTTCCGTATAAAGCTTCAAAAGGAGCCATCTTGATTGTTGAATGATAACTGTTATTGTACGAGAATTCGACCAACGGCAAGTGGTCATCCCAGTTACCACCTAAATCAAGAATGCAGGCACGAAGCATATCTTCTAGAGTTAGGATAGTACGCTCACTCTGGCCATCTGCATTAGGATGATAAGCAGTACTCATAGAGATCCGAGTACCCATCCCATCTTGTAGAGCTTGCCAGAATCTAGATGTGAAACGACTATCACGATCAGATACGATAGATTTCGGCACACCGTGGCGAGAAATTATTTCGGTGATATATAGTTGTGCCAATCTATCGAGAGAATATGTTTCTTTCATCGGTATAAAGTGAGCTGACTTCGTTAATCGATCCACGACTACCCAGATGGAGTCGTGTTGTCTTTTGGTTTTCGGCAGCTTCGTAATGAAGTCCATTGTTATATGCTCCCACTTCCATTCAGGAACTGGCAGTGGTTGCATATCCCCGAAGGGTTTCTGGTGTTCTGCCTTAACCATCTGACATACTTTGCAGCATTCAACATATTTTCCGATGTCTTTCTTCATTCCTGGCCACCAATAATCAGCTTTCAGATCAAAATACATCTTTGAGCTGCCAGGATGAATAGATAACTTGGACTGATGAGCTTCGGATAGAAGAGTGCTGCGGATTGAACCATACTTAGGAACCCAGATTCGGTTTCCCTTGAGACAGTGAAGTCCTAAATGGTTCAGGGTTAGAAATTGTAGTTGCCCTTTAAGATTTTCAGATTCGATATTCTCTTCTTTCAGTGCTTCAGCTTGAGCAACCCGAATGTCTTCAATAAGATCAGAAGAGAATACTACGGGAGTTAGGGCATAACAACACTTTTCTGGATATACTTTTCTACTCAACGCATCCGCGACAACATTTGCTTTGCCGGGATGATATAAGATCTCGCAGTCATAATCCTTGATAAGCTCCAAGGACCGACGCCGCTTCATGTTCAAATCTTGTTGAGTGAAAAGGTATTTGAGACTCTTATGATTGGTGTAGAGCTGACACCGAGTCCCATATAGATAGTGACGCCAGATCTTCAGTGCAAAGGTAACAGCAGCCAACTCAAGATCATGAGTTGGTGCACTTTTCTCATAGTCTTTTAATTTCCTTGAAGCATAGGCAATTACTTTTCCCCTTTGCATCAGAACACATCCTAAGCCAGTACCAGAGGCATCGCTATAGACAACGAAATCATCATTACCTTCTGGCAAGGCTAGGATCGGCGCTTGAATCAACTTTTGCTTCAGAATATCGAATGCCTCTTGCTGTTTATTAGTCCAAACGAAAGGAGTATTCTTTCGTGTTAGCATTGTAAGCGGCACAGCAATCTTTGAGAAGTCCTTTATGAATCGCCGATAATAACCGGCCAATCCAAGGAAACTTCGGATCTCAGAGGCATTACGAGGCGTTTGCCATTTCTGAACGGCCTCGACTTTCGAAGGATCAACGGAAATCCCTTCGCCAGAAACAACATGGCTAAGGAACTGGATCTATAAAAATCAAAGTAGGAATTCAAGTTCTGATGTAAATCAAAGAATACTTAGGAAATAGCTCAAGACATGTATAATAGAAATTATACCTGTCTGAGCCAAAATTCGCACTTAGAGAATTTTGCGTAGAGTCTTTCTTTTCTTAATAACTCTAGCAATTGCCGCAGATGGATAGAATGATCAGCCTCCGTTTTGGAGTAAATCAGAATATCGTCTATGAACACGATAACTGATTTATCCAACATTGGTCTGCACACACGATTCATGAGATCCATGAATGCCGCTGGTGCATTTGTTAAGCCGAACGGCATCACGAGAAATTCGTAATGACCGTATCTTGTACGGAAGGCTGTCTTCGGAATATCCTCATTTCTTACTTTCAGTTGATGATACCCAGAACGGAGATCTATCTTTGAGAAATAACTAGCTCCTTGCAGTTGATCAAACAGATCATCAATCCTGGGCAGAGGATATTTATTCTTTATGGTAACCTTGTTCAACTCGCGGTAGTCGATGCACATACGGAAGGTTCCGTCTTTCTTTTTGACAAATAAGACTGGTGCACCCCACGGAGAAGAACTTGGTCGGATAAACCCCTTCTCTAACAGCTCTTGCAGTTGCTTAGACATTTCTTGCATTTCTGCAGGTGCAAGTCTGTATGGAGCTTTTGCGATAGGAGCCGCACCAGGAACCAAGTCAATACTAAACTCGACTTGACGTTCCGGTGGCACTCCGGAAATGTCATCGGGAAATACGTCTGGGAACTCACAGACGATAGGAATATCGGACAACGATTTCTTTTCAGAGTTGGATTCAGATAAAACGTAGCACAGATAGGACTCGCGACCCTTGGATAGATACTTATAAGCTTTATCAATAGAAATGAAGCAGTGATCACCTTTTCGCTTCTCGCCCTTGATCTCAAGTACTCGGCCGTCTGAAGACTTGATTCTAATGATTCGCCGGTTGCAGATAATTGTAGCCTCGTTGTTCATTAGCCAATCCATGCCAATGATGACATCAAATTCTTTTAATGGAATCGGGATGAGATCGAGGTTGAATACGATGTTATTTACGAGCAGAGTGCAGTTTCGATAAACAGAATCAGCCATAACATAGCTGTTACTGGCTGTCTCAATGTCAAGTATAACAGGAAGCTTCGATGGGGATTTAAGTAATCTTGTTGCAAAAGAAGTCGATATGAAGGAACGACTAGCGCCAGAATCAAATAATACACGAGCAAGTATCGTATTTAACAGAAACGTACCGGTGACTACGTCAGGTGTTTCTCTCGCCTCTTCAGCCGTTATTTGGAACGCACGTGTCCTTGCAGTTGGTGTTGCAGCAGAACTTTTAACTGTCGACCCTCCAGCTGATAACTGTGGCTGATAACGTGGTCCGCTACGACACTGATACATGAAGTGCCCTCTCTTACCGCATTTCGCATATCCACGTCCCTGCTGTGGGCATTCTTCACTACTATGACCGATCATATTGCACGCAAAGCAAGTAACGTCTTCTGGATTGCACAACCCCATGTGTGACTTTCTGCATCGCTTGCAGAATCGTGGTTCGTTCGTGAGAGAGTAAACTTGTGCTTTCTGTTGTGAACTATGCTGATGGGATTGCTGAGATTGTGACTGAGACTTATTTTGCCTAAAGAATCTGCCAAATCGCTGTTTCTTTGGAGGAGACGGATTCATCGGGTTAGTAGACGGAGCGTATAGCTGATCACCATACTCTAAGTACCCTCGCTCAATCTGTCTCGCTGCTTCTACCATTTCCAGATAGCTCTATATTTGATCGCACTCATGGGATGTCGATATCTGGGATTGAGTCCTACTCGGAACCTATTCATTTTCCTTTCCTCTGTTGCCACTTGGTAAGAAGAGTAGCCACATAATCTCGAAAATTCGTGTTCGTATTCATCTACAGTCTTCGTTCCCTGAGTCAGTTGCATTAATTGGACTTCCATCTTATCTCGCTGGTCGACCGGGCAGTATTTCGCGTTGAACATGTCTAGAAACTGGTTCCATTCCAATGTCTGAATGACTTCCTCCCCGTATATGCTTCGCTGTGTCTTCCACCATGCGCGAGCGGCTCCAACAAACAACGCAGACGCGTAGCTCACTTTCTTAGAATCTAAGCAATCAGAAATCCGGAAGATTTCTTCAGTGTGGCTAATCCAATCCATCGCCTGAATCGGATTAACTGTTCCTTCAAAATTCAACGCACCGCTAGCTTTAAAATCCTTAAACTTGCAGCCTTTTGGCTGAGCAATTTGAGTTTCGGGATTAGAGTTATCAGAATCAGAGTCATTAATCTGAACTTGCTTTTCTTTTCTCTTATTTTTCTTATCTTCACGTCTTTTAGCTTCGGCCTCATCTCTGGCACGAAACTGTTCTTGCATCATTTTGTTTTGTTGTTCTGAGTGTTGGGCTAAAAATTGTTGCATCATTTCAAACATCTGTTGTGGGTTCATGTTGCTGGGAATATCACCTGATCCTGATCCTGACATCTTCTACTGAAAATTAAAAAAAAATCAATTAACTATCAGTTTATAGACTTAGATCTATGTACCCTTTTTCCCATCCTAACAGTCTGTACATCCTATCTCAGTTCAAACCACCTAAATGATTGATACATATGTATTGCTTCAGTTTGAGACCAAGTATACTCACGTAATACTTGATTCACTCAAACTAGGGCTCTGATACCATCCTGTGAAGACCTTCACTTACGGGGCAGTCCTCAGAGTCTAGGTCCCACAAATTGCAATACGATATCAACCATACTAAGATAGGGTAATTAATTGCGGAATTAAAAATTACATGTACATACAGATTAGGATTTAAGTTTACATATTTCAAAATAAAGTTATAAAAGGGTAACATCTAATCTAATCATAATATCATACATTACATCAAAACTACCCAGAACCACCACAATTGTTGTCTTCCAATCAGTACCAGTAAGATTTGTTGAGTAGTGGTCTAGAAAATCTTCAAAACTTGGATCTTGAATGACCTAAGTACTAGGTCCTGCAGGTGATTTTCCTTTGGCTTTTCCTGTAAAATATTAAAGCAACATCTGTAAGCAACGCTTAGTGAGTTTATAGATTTTCAATATCAACATGCGTGTCAAGCGGAGTCTTTAGTCTTAGCGTGATATGTCTTGGCTGCCGCTACAGCCCTCATGATTGAGATATAGAATCATAGAATCGGATGATGTTCAAGCCACACTCACGCTTAAATCGTGGGGATCAGCCACATACTGGGCTAGCTACCAGTAAGTCAATATGGCGGAACATCGGAGGTCATTACCAAGTTCATAAGAACTGGTGAAATAGCCGGGTCTAGAACAATAGACCATAAAGGCTAGTCAAGCTGAATCAATTCTATCAAATGTCTGATCAATGATGTAAGCATATGTCTTAGAAGTCATGATAGCAATGAATCATAAAGCAAAGTCTGAAGCAATATTAAATGCAATATGAAAAGATAATCAAATAGCTATCATGATCCACTGGGCAACACCCATCCATGGTGTGCACAGGTCTCATTCCAGCTGATAAAGTGAATATCAATAAATCTATCAGCAACAATATATCTCAACCGGATCTATGCATGTTCAATCTGAATATCTATAACTCACTGGTCTGGTCTTTTATCAAACAGATATAAATCTGCCACCTGAGTTATCTCAGGATTTAATCTTTATATCTTGATCTTTCTGATCTTTGTCAGTCTGTTCTCTGTCAAATCATGTCTTTGACCCGCTTTATCTTTATAAATCTTTGTGTCTATGTTCAGATATCAACTGAACCTGTCCAGAATTATCATTGTCAAATCATATCAATTTCATGTCTTTGTCATAATCTTTATTTTATCTGATTCTGATAACTGATAACTCTGTTAATCATTTGATTCATTTTTCTTTAATTTTGTAAAAATATCAAAATAGGATATCCAATTTCGGATCATTCGGATTCGGACCATCTGGATTCGGACAAATCCGGATCTGGCACCCGGATTCGGACCAATCTGAAATAGCCAATCTAATTTGGACCAATTAATCATCCGGATTCAGATTCATCCGAAATGGGCATCCCAATTCGGACCAAGTACACATCCGGATTCGGTTCATTATCCGAAATTGATACCATCCGAACTCGGATCATCCGAGTTCGGACCAAAACTTAACAAAATATTTATTTGTTATCCGAAGTATGGGACCGAAATGGATTTCATCCGAATTAAGCATTTGACCGAATTTAGGATCATATAAGTACCAAATTCGGATCATACAAGGTCCAAAATGCTAAGATCCGAAATGAGTCTTCATCCGAATTTAGGGAGTCCGAAATGTGTACATCATCCGAATTCGGATACTACCGAATTCGGATCCTAGACTTTAAAATTTCCAGAAATTGTTCTTGGTGTTCTTGGTGTTCTTCATACGGATTTTATTAATAATTATCAAACTTTCATTTTTATTAACATGCAATGAAATATATTGATGTAATATCACTATTTGAGTGTTTTTATACTAATTTCCCTATTATTAACATCATTATTTGATCAAGATCATCCAAAATTCATCATTTTTGTCAAGAACACCATTTTTGGTAAAAAATCCGATTTGTACTAATATTTGGATGATTCATCCTCTGATTTTAGTTTCAATAAGTTCTATTTACTTAATTTCATCATAATCTACTAGAATTTTATACATGCAACATAAGAATTCATAATTTTAATTCTTGGTTTCGGTTTTTAATAAAACCGAACCAAACCCTTGAAAACTAAGGAATTTAATCAATAATTACCTTGAATTGTTGCTAATTGATGATGTTTGATGATTTGTTGTAACTCCTTTGTCTTGATTCTTCAATTAATTCATCAATTCTTGAATTTCTTTGGCAATTTGTTAGATTAACCGTATGGGTAGAGAGAGATTAGAGAGAGAGAGTAAATCACTTAATTGTGATTTAAAATGGTCATTTATTAAGCTTATATACCTCATTTATTCTTTTGTGTATTTAACCCACTAAACTTTTGTATTTTACATATCTTTTATAATTTGATCATTTTTAATATTTAATAACTCAATAAAATTTTACGTACTTTATTTCATTCATAATTAAATTACAATATAGTTAATGTAATAAAATTACATTACTTGATCAAAATACTGAAATTATGACTGGTCAAAAAGTTAGGTTGTTACATGGGCTGGCAGTTTCAACACTGTTTCCAATAGTTCCTGCAGAATACTCAACAAAGCTCCGAGAATTTGTTAGTGAATCTAAATCAAACAACCAATCAGGACCAGTGCCTTTGACATTTGTAGTGGTTTCATTAAATTCAACATTAGCACTTTCTTCAATTGATTTAGATACACTGTTATATACCCTATAGGCTTTGCTTGAATAGAGTATCCTACAAAGAATCCTTTTTCAGCCTTACTTTCAAACTTTCCTAAGTGAGTTTTAGTATGAACAATGATGCATGAACAACCAAAAGGCTTTAAGTAGGTTACTAAGGGAATCTTGTGATGGAATAACTCATCGGGAGTTTTCCTTGTGACTGAACAATTTGAACCCTATTTAGAACATAGCAGGTTGTGTTTACTGCCTCTGCCCAGAAGGTCATTGGTAGTTTGGAATCAGCTAGCATGGTTCTAGCAGCCTCTATTAGAGTTTTATTCTTCCTTTCAGCTACACCATTTTGTTGTGGTGTTCTGGGTGCACTATATTGCCTTGCAATGCCTTTAGACTCACAGAAATTGTTTAGAATATGATTTTTAAACTCAGTTCCATTGTCTGACGTGATCACCTTAAATTTTTAATTGGATTGCTTTTCAATCTTAAGAATAAAAGACTTAACTAGCTCAGCAGTTTCATCCTTAGTTCTAAGAAAATAAACCCATGTAAACCTGGTGAAATCATCAACAATGACTAAACAGTAAGCTCTTTTATTCACACTCAAAACAGATTTTGGACCAAAAAGATCCATATGAATAAGATGAAGAGCAGATGAGATTGAATTTATTCTTTGGCCTTATGAGAAGTTTTGTGTTGCTTGCCCTTGAGACATGCTACACAATGATCATCACATATGAACTCCTTTTGTGGTAAACCTCTTACCAAGTTCTTTTTCATTAAAACATTCATAAATTTGAAGTTCATGTGGCACATCCTTCTGTGCCAAAGAGCAGACTCATTTGATATGCTTTGGATATCAAACTGCTTAAAGTATTTGATTTGGATAAAAGATCTGTGTCCAAATAGTAAACATTGTCCTTTCTTGGTGTTCTGAGTAAAACAAGATTTACAGGTATTTTTAAAATCTTTTGAAAGGACAATGCATTCAGAATATGTGAACAAAACAACATTTTGTTTACCACAGATTTGAGACACACTTAGTAAATTGTACTTCAGCTGTTCAACATACAGAACATCATAGAATAACATGTTGCCTGCTTTGACAGTACCCTTACCTGTTACCTTACCTCCCTTCGAATTGCCTCCAAATGCAACAAACCCTCCTTCAAAGCTTTTGAAATTTGACAAGCATTCAGAGTTGCCTATCATGTGCCTAGAGCATCCACTGTCCATATGCCATCTTGTCCTATGTTGGGTCCTGTGGTTGCCCTGCACAGAAAAAGCTTAGTTAGTAGTGGAGTAAACCCAAACCAAATTGGTTTTGGGTTGTCCTTGTGCATTGACATAACTAGATACTGTTTGTGTCTTTTTAAACTTAGTGAGATCCACCGGTGGATTCTGTGAAGAGTATTTAGTTATGACATGAGGTATCCAGGTGTTCTTTCCAATCTTTTCTTTAACAGTCTCAGAAGATCCACTAGCAGTTCCAGTTTTAGACTTAGCAGTTTGAACTGGGTTCTGAGTGCTAACAGCTTCAGAATTTGCACTACCAGTTTCAACTTTTGGCTTAACAGTCTCAACACTTGCATTAACAGTTTGATTTGTGTTTTTGCCTTTAACACACCATACCTTTTTTTATGTTTGATTTAGATTTTGCTAAAACTTGTTTTTGGTGTGTAGGCTGTCTTTTGTTGACTTTTAAGTACCTGTGATCAACTATCTTCTTTGAAACTGGTGTGACAGGTGTTTGGGCCTTTGAAACTTTTGAGTTTTGAACAATGGCCTGGTTTTGAACCACAGTCTGTTTTGTAACAGATGGTTTATATAAACAATGCCTGGCCAAATGATTTTTCCTGCCACAATGGAAATATCTTTTGACTGTTTTGATTGGAGAACCAGTTTTGTGAGACCAAAACTGGTTCTTGTTCTTTTGATTTCCCCTCACCTGCTGCTGTGTGGGAAACTTTTGAACACCGTGCTTTTGGCATGTGCATATTGGAACAGTCTTACCCTTTTTATTAGCTTTTGAAGAAGATGCACCGTTACAGTTAGAAGGTACAGAAACATGTGGAGCAATGTTGCATACACTCATCTTCTCTTTTCCTTTCACACTGTGGGTTTTCATGAAACTGGAAGTAGGAGGTCCTATAGGTTCACTCATTGTTTTTGAGTTACTCTCAGCTTCTTTATACTCACAGCCTTCATTTGGAATCAATTCTTCTTTAGATTCAGGCTTTTCCTCAAGGATAGGATCTACAGTTTTCATTTTCTCATCTAATGGTTCATTCACAAGCCTATCAGCAACTTCACTCATAGGATGAATGTATTTGTTATTATATGGGGGTGGAGTAGCCTTATATCCTATACCTTCCTTGGGATTGAGTTGGGATTTTACCCTATCTTTAAATTGGACCTCCATTAGGTGTTCTAGCTTTTGATTGGCTAGCTTGAAGCTACCTAAATCTATATTAATAGATTCTACTATCTTGTTAGCTTCTAACACCTTCTGTTCAGCCTCATCTAGTTTCTTATTTAGGGTCTCTATTTTCTCATTCAGTTCCTTTTTCTCCCACTCAATATATGTTCTATCATGTCCCATCTGAATCTCATTATCCTTATAGTCATTGATCTATTTTTCAAGATCTTCTATAGCCTGCATATACTCATATCTCCTCTCTTCCATCTTAGCTAGAGTTTTGCACATGCTCTCATTATGATCTCTGTACTTTTTAACCATATTCTTGCATGTTTGAGAGCAGAGTTTAGCATTTACCTCAGATGGTAGTTCAGTGGAAGTGACAGTTGATGTTTCTTCCATAAGAGCTTGATTTTGAAACTCTTTTTCTGTCTCGTCACTCCAGTCAAACACATTGTCTTCTTGAGAGACAAGAGCTTGTGAGAATGATGTTTGATTGGTTTGCTGGGGTCTTGGTGGTTGCTGACCTTGTGATCTGCACTCTCTAGCAAAGTGGCCAAGTTTGTGGCACTTAAAGCACTCAACCTTTGATTTATCAAATGCTGGCTTGCCTTCTTTTCTGGCTCGAAAGTTTGGTCTGCCAGTTCTTTTCAGAAATCTTTTGGCCCTCATAGTCAACATAGCATGCTGCCACTTTAAGTCCATCTCTTCTAAATCATCTGGATGGATTTGTTCCAGATCTTCAGCATTAAGAGCGAAAAGTCCATCACTTGCAACAAATGCTTCATAATGAACTTCTGAAGAGTTACTATCAGCACCTGAAAAAGAATCACAACAGTTTGATTTATCAGTTAATGCTGATGACAGTAGAGCAGTGTTGTGATTGTAAGAAAAGGATTTCTTTTAATTTTCAATTTCAGATTCAAACACTCTCAGGCTGTTGTAAAGGTCATCCAACTCTATTTCATGTAGAGTGTCTTTGGTTCTCCATCGGTCAGCATAGACTGACTGTCCATTCTTCACCAAGAGATCTGAGAAATTTTTTGTTCACTTCATCTTGATCCAGGCTGACCTTAGCACTCTCCAATTCACCTATCAGCTTATTAAACCTATAAAAATTTGAGTAAGGTTTTCATTCTTGCCACCAGATAAGTTTTCAACTGTTGTTTTAAGAGATCCTTTTGGTTTCTTTTGGTGCTAGCATTTCCAGCAAATCTTTTCTCTAAAGCAATCCAAAGAGAATGAACAGTATAAAACTTTTTAAACTGCTGTTGATAAGCATTAGGTATGACTATTTGTAAAAGAGTAAGAGCTTTCACTTCATTCATTCTAGCCTTTCTTTCAATCTCAGTTTTTGGAGGTGTTCTTTTGGGTTTGCCCTCAGCATCTAGTTCAGGATCAACTGCAGGAGGAGTTCCAACACAAAACTTCTCATAAGGCATAGTCAATAAATTGAATGTGCTGTTGAATCCTGAGTTTCCACATCTCGAACTCAGCGGGTTTGAGCATAGGCACTTTGAGTCCTTGCCCAGATTGACTACTGCTATTTTCAATCTCCATTACAGAAAAATAAATTTTTTAAAACAAAGAAAGTTTCTAACTTTGAAAACAAAGAATAACAAACAAAACTTGGCTCTGATACCACTTGTCAAGATCAAAATCACCTAAGATTAACTGGTTTTAATAAATCAGAGTGTAAACCAATAACCTTGTTTTGAATCAAAGTCCAATCACCTCTAATCTGTTTGATTAGACGAAGAACACTAATTGTTCTTAGGGTTTTACAACCTTAGAGGCTTGAGAAACTTTATCAGAAAGCAATTACAATGAAGGACACGATTACAGAACTTGCACGTACAGACTTACAATAGAAAGACCTAGTCTATCTATATATATAGCCTTCTGATTTGTTTCCTTGACGAACTCTGATTTCTCGGGTAGTAGACATGCTTAGAAGATCTTCAAATCTTGAAATATATATCACTTCCTGAATTTCAGCACTTTCTGTTATAAATATGTTGAGCAGCTTGAGCTTTTAACTCTGGCAGCTTGAACAATTGAACTAGCAGCTTGAACTTTGTAATTACACAGAAATACTACTAACAGCTTGAGAAATCTAACTAACAGCTTGACATACTTAGATTATTTCCTAACAATCTCCCCCTAACTTAAATTATTTACACAAGACTTTATGTTTCTATAAAAATAGAGAAATAAAACAAAGTAAAACTGTTATATACAAACAAAGGCATCCAAAAACTTACAACTGTGAAAGTTTCTGGCTTATAGCCTTTATAAATTCTCTCTTTATCTCCCCTTTATCACATTCAATCTTCATAGAGCTCATTTGGAGTAGCCATGCCTTTGGCAAATTGAGAAATTCAAAATTGTAGAATCTGCCGGATCTGTCTGTAAGCTTGAGTCTATATGTCATGGATTTGGCATGTAGATCAAGCTGTACAATCTTCATTTCCTTGGCAGCTTCTATATCCATTCTGCTGGATTTTGGGTCAAAAATGCTTCTGAGATCTTTCAAATTTTGCTGAACCCATACAATTGGTAACCTAGAGTGACTGGCAGTTCCAATATGATGCATTTGTGTCAGCTCATCTCTAGTCAGTCTCTGTACCAGGTGGATTAGGCTTTTATATTCTTCCTCTGGACCAGCCTCTCTTCTGATCACAAAATGATATACTAAATCAATGTCATCCAATGACTTATCAAACCAATATGTATTTGGAGGTTTGGAGAAGTCATGCTGATCCGGGACCTTTTTGATTTCCATAGCCTTTTGCACTTGTTGTTCAAACAACACTCTCTTTACCTGATCAAACTTTGCTTGTTGAATGGTTTCAGATAGAGGAGCATCAGCAACAGTTTGAGCTAGTTCTTGTGGAATTTGGACTTGTTGGGTGGCTGTGGAAGCTTTTTCTTTCTCCTTTTCCTTGTCATTTATAGCCTGAAGCTTCTCAGTTGACCATGATTGAGCAATTACCTTTGATATCCCAGCTGTTGCATCGTAAAGAAACTAACTTATTGAGCTACAAATGCTTTTATTATCAAATTTATTGATTTACTTATTTTAAAAACTAAGTTACTTTTTAATATATAAACTAACTAGCGCATCGTAAAAAAACTAGTGAATAAAATTCGATATTGATCAATGAATTAGAGATATTTAGTTTTATTTTTTGTAAATATATATATATATATTAAAGAGTTGGTTTGTTATTAAAAGAAGTAAGTCAATAAATGTAAGAATAAAGTGATGTGTAGCCTGATGGTTAAAACATTTCTCTATGTAATTAGAGGTTTGGGGTTCGAATCCTAGCTAAGTAATTTATTATTTTTATTTTTGTAGAGATTCATAAAAATGATAGACTAACTTTGATTGAATTGACCGGTCAAAAACCAGACCACATTGGATCATCGGACCGACCCGACTCGGAATGGCCACATGATGCTTCAAATGATTGCAATGCGCCATCCTTTACGTATGATGCAGTGTGGTTCGACTCGGACTGACCGCGTAATGCATCAATTGATCATGATGCACAAATTTTTCGGGGTGATGCAATCTTCTCCACGTGATGCATTATACTTTTCCTTGTGATGCATTGTGGTTTTCCAAGGTTTCCCGATGCATGTAGGTTTTCCATTGAACCTACTCCTGGCCAGAGTGAGCGGACGATTCAGACAATCGAGGATATGCTACACGCCTGTGTGATAGAGTTTGGTGGAAATTGGGACACCCTTGCCATTGATCGAGTTTTCCTATAACAACTCGTATTATTCCTCTATTGGCATGGCACCTTTCGAGGCTTTGTACGACCATAGGTGTCGTACCCCTTCTTGTTGGCGTGAAGTTGGTGAAAAACCTATTGGATGATAAATTTCAGATTATCAGAGAAAACATGAAGGCAACGCAGGATAAACAAAAGAAATATGCGGAGAAGAAGCATAAGTGGAGCTTGAGGTTGGCAGTATGGTTATGCTCAAAGTGTCACACTGGAAGGGAATTATGCAATTTGAGAAGTGAGGCAAGCTCATTCCTCGATTTATCGGTCCGTATAAAATTTTTGAGCGCATTGGTAAGCAAGCATACGAACTCGAGTTACCGCCAGAATTAGCAGGGGTTCACAGTTTGTTCCATGTGAGTTATCAACACAAATGCCTTAAACATGGTGAAGAGTTGGTACCTAAGCAAGACGTCCGAATTGATGAAAGGTTGTGATATGTCAAAGAACCCAAGAAAACTATCGACACCAAAATCAGCAACTTGCACAACAAAGCGATAGAAAATGGTGCTAGTCAAATGGAGACCTCAACGTGGTCCAAATTACACGTGGGAGTCAAAAATGATGATGATGATTAAACACCACAATTTATTCCAGAGTGCATGATCTCTAGGACAAGATCAATTCAGCGGGGAAGAGATAGTGACACCTTAAATTTCAGGTAATATTTTCATACCACTTTTCGTTAAGTCAGGTAAAATGAATTTTTATGAAAGCTTAAATTATTAAGTTTCGTCTATAAGCATGATACGATGACGAAAAATGATGAGAAATGACTATAACATTGTTACATTTCATCATAAGAGATATTGGGTACAAAATTATACCGATAATTTATTCATTCTCCATACTCTCTTTTATCTTCAATCAAGCAAAGATCAATCTCCATCTCTACAATATCAAATTTGAAAATCAATATGGGATTGAATGCTACTTGAAGATTGAAGAGCTAGCAGAAGTTTATCTTTATCCTCTTCATCATACTCTTCGTTCCAACTTAAGGTAAAAATTCTCAATTCTTCCTTATTGTAACCTCTCTAAAGATCAAAGTAATAAAAACAATGAGGTTTATAATATTGTTAGTAATCTAAAAACAAGTTTAAAGCTTTCATCTTCCTCACCATCCTTTTCATTCTTTCAAGAAACTTTAAATTCACCATTAATGGTGAATTTCTCATTATGGGTATATTCTTATTTTAAAGCTTGAAATAGTTGAGTGATGTTAGAAATAAGTTTTTTATCATGTTTGTAATGTTATTCCAAGCTTAAATTCGAACTTTTGAAGGAAATGGTTGAAAATGAAGTCTTTTTTTTTTTTTTTTTTTTTTGATAAAAATGATGTTCTTGGGAATTTTAATGGATTAATGAGTGAAAATTTATATTTTGAAAGTTCTAGTCTGTCAAAATGATTCTAAGATGATGGGGAATATATTAGTAATGTTTAGATAAGTTATCGAGTTCATTATTTCAGTTTTAGAAGTTAAAAATTGTGAAAATCTGGTCACTGGTTCGAACTAGGAACAATGGTTCTGGCCAAGTTGTGACCTGCAGGGTCATGGTCACTACGCCATGTAGTGATCACGACGCATGCAATTTTCAAAAAAATTAAACTTGGTCTTTATTGTGGTCACTAGCTTGTAGTGAGCCTAATGGTGATCACGACGCTGGTCAATACACCCGTCATGATCATGACACAACTGTCATGGTCACTACACTCAGTTCTTCCTTATTGTAACCTCTCTAAAGATCAAAGTAATAAAGAAATGAGGTTTATAATATTGTTAGTAATCTAAAAACAAGTTTAAAGCTTTCATCTTCCTCACCATCCTTTTCATTCTTTCAAGAAACTCCAAAGTCACCATTAATGGTGAATTTCTCATTATGGGTAAATTCTTAGTTTTAAAGCTTGAAATAGTTGAGGGATGTTAGAAATTAGTTTATTATCATGTTTGTAATGTTTTTCCAATCTTAAATTCAAAATTTTGAAGGAAATGGTTGAATATGAAATTTTTGACATAAATGACGTTCTTGGGAATTTTAATGGATTAATGAGTGAAAATTTATATTTTTGGAAGTTTTAGTATGTTAAAATGATTCTTAGATGGTGTGGAACATATTAGTGATGTTTATATAAGTTATTGAGTTTGTTATTTTTGTTATAGAAGTTAAAAATGGTGAAAATCGGTCACTGATGCGAACTAAAAAGAATGATTCTGGCCAAGTTGTGACCAGCAGGGTCATGGTCACTATCTCGTGTAGTGATTACGACGCATGTAATTTTCAGAAAACTAAAACTTGGTCTTTGTTATGGTCAGTAGCTTGTAGTGGGCTTGATAGTGATCACGACGCTGATCACTAGTCACGTCATGATCATGACATCGTAGTCATGATTAGGGATGTTCATGGATGGTTAACCAAATAGAAATTGCATTTCGGACGGTTAACCAGAGATACCAGTTCGAGGAATTCGTGAACGTAAACCAAAACCGAAAAAACCGGTTTCAGTTATTCAGTTGATTAATTAACCATTTTTAATTAATAAATTAAATATCAAATTAAAAAACTCCAACAAATAGATTTCAAAAATTCCAGATGTCCAGGATAATAAAAGAAATGAATAAAACTAAAAGTTATTTATATAATATCTTTAAAAGATTAAATATTATCTTTAAAAATCTAATAGAAACAAGAAAACTAGTTTATAATCTTTATAAATTAAATTGTTCTAATGTAGAATTTTGTTGTTTGAATTTAAAATTAATGTAAACTAATAAATAAGTTACAATTTTAAATTATTGTTGGGATAAATGTTAATATTTATAGGCCTAAAAGTTAAAATATATAAAATTAAGATTTTTTTTTTTGTTTTTCGGTTAACAGTCCGTCACCAAAACCGTGAACTAAAACCGAAGGTTTTTTCGATTCGGTTATTTAAACCGAAAATAAAAGAAAAAACTGGTTCGGTTAACCTCAAAATCAAAACGGATTTTCAGTTTTTCATATCGGTTTTTTGGTTTCGTATTTTTTTGAACACCCCTAGTCATGATTAATACACCCGTCATGGTCATGAAACCACTGTCATGATCATTACCATTATCATGATCACGACCCGTCGACTATCATTGTCATGTTCATGTCACCACCGTCATAGTTATGACCCAAGTCATGGTCACAACCGATGTGATAGAATTTTTTTTATTTTAATTAAATAAGCCAGAAATTGATATTAAAATGTTATAAAATGATTCCAGGCTAGCATTGGGTATTGATGGGCTCAGTGTAGCACTACTATTAACTGAGGGCCTAATTTGATATTATCTGGAGAACCCAATAACTGCACGCACAGTGAGTAACAGATTTACTTTCTTAAACATGTATTATTGTTCATGTTTGTTGCTTATCTGATTATCACATGTTTATTACTACTCATTATTTGAGCCTTATCTGCTTTATTTGATTACCATGATATTGGAGAGTTATCCATCGCATGTATATTATTTTCTTTACACGGCTAAGCTTTGCTACTTTATGTGGCGCACATGACGCCATATCTCGAGTCACGAAACTGTGATCTCAGACAATACTTGAGATCTGACTCTAGATGATACTTGGAGTCTAGTCTGGAAGATACCCAAAACCCTTATTAGGGATTTCAGACGATACTTGGAATCCCAAATTTCCACTTACCTTCTATTACCATGTTATATAAACATATACTTGTTTATGACTATTAATCTGTTATTCATTGAGCCTGGCCAGCTTACCCCGGTTGTGGGGATATTATGTTACAGGTTTAGACAAAGGTAAGGGTGCAGCGGCGTCCGATTCTAGACTTTGATCGATGACACAACATCATGGCATTGCTATAGAGTTACTTTAGCATTTTTGTCATTTATGTACTTATTGGGTTTATATAAAACCCTTAGACTTTATTAGCATGTACTCTATTATCAACTTTTAAGACTTAAACCTTATTTTGGCGACTTAGTAGTTTGACATCCCGAAGAATTAGCGATGCCAATCTAATAAGTTTGCATATGATGTATTTTGATGATGCCATGTATTATCCTTATGTTGTATTGGCAGATAAAAATTAGTTGTCCCGTATTTTGCTTGCATTTTATTTCAGATCTTGGGTAAAATCTAAAACATATAGTACAAGTGTTTCAATATGGTATCAGAGCACCAGTTTGAGGGAATTAGGTGCAATTGAGTACTTACTTGAACCTAAGATGCACAGTCACTATTAGAACTTAATTTAGGACAGATATGGGACTACTAGGATTGGGATTTCCTTAAATGGCTTTAGTAGTGGTAGGGGTTAAATAGGGAATGCTTAATAAAATGCTTATATATATATATATATATATATATATATATATATATATATGTATGTATGTATGTATGTATGTATGTATGTATGTATATATATATATATATATATATATATATATATATATATATATATATATATATATATATATATATATATATATATATATATATATATATATATATATATAGGGTTGGGATCATTGCAGAACCTTAAATTAGTGCAGAACTATAGAACCAATCTAAACCATTGGATTATTATATATAGGGGTGTGCAAAATAACCGAACCCGAATAACCACCCGAACCGAACCTTATTCGGGTTAAATGGGTCGGGTTATTCGGTTTTCGGAACACCCCTAATTATATAACACTAGGGATAAGATGGTGATTATACAATTAACATTGAATTAATAGTAGCCTACCAAGTTTGACTGCCCACTTTGACCATTTTTGACTCTTTTAATATCGAAGGTACATGCAGTGTTGAATGTGTGATATAAACTGTAATTCGACATTGAATGAACTCTATAAAATATATTGAATGGAGGTCTAGGTAAAATTTTTTTTTACGAAATATAAACACGTAAAATTTTTTCGAAAAAAATATATCATTACTATTCTCATCAAATCAACCAACTTTTGACTACTAATTTTGACCATTATTTTGGTTCTGTTAATTTTGAATGTACATGCAGTGTTGCATCGACGTTAGATATACGACATCAAGTGTTCATTCGACATTGAATTATATCGGTCATGCTACATTGCATCGTGGTCTGGGCAATTTTTTTTACGAAAAATAAACACGTAAAATTTTTTCGAAAAAAATATATCATTACTATTCTCATTAAATCAACCAACTTTTGACTACTAATTTTGACCATTATTTTGGTTCTGTTAATTTTGAATGTACATGCAGTGTTGCATCGACGTTGGATATACGACATCAAGTGTTCATTCGACATTAAATTATATCGGTCATGCTACATTGCACGGTGGTCTGGGTAATTTTTTTTTTACGAAAAATAAACACGTAAAATTTTTTCGAAAAAAATATGTCATTACTGTTCTCATTAAATCAACAAACTTTTGACTACTAATTTTGACCATTATTTTGGTTTTGTTAATTTTGAATGTACATGCAGTGTTGCATCGACGTTGAATATACGATATCAAGTGGTTATTCGACATTGAATGATACCGGCCATGCTACATTAAATGGTGGTCTAGGTAAAAAATTTTTTTACGAAAAATGAACACGTAAAATTTTTTCGAAAAAAATATATCATGACCGGTCTCGTTTTAAAGAGTATAAAATTCTCGTTTTTATGGTATAGTTTTTTTGATTTAACAATTAATCATATTAATGTTATTTTAAATTAAAGAAAAATGATATTTATTTTACTAAATGCCAATCTGTTTGCTATTTCCTAGGGGTGTTATATGCGGACCAAATACCCGAACCGAACCGGGACCGAACCGGTCCCGAACCCGAATAGGACCGATTTTCAAGCAATGGTCCGGTCCTCGGATTCATATAATTGTTTCATTCGGGTTCGGTCCTAACCGGGTTCGGTCCGGTCCGGGTTCGGGAATTACCCGGAACCGAAATGCAAAGCCAATTAGAATTTAGAAATAGGATTTAGAATTCAAACATTATATAATATATACTAACTTTATTTTTTTTTGTAGAGATTGAAGAAGCAATACGCGACCCCGATGGAAAAGGAAAAAAATAAAGGGCGATCGATGTTTTTTTTTTTTTTCGTTATTGACTTGGTTCGGTTTTTTGAATGGTTGTCAAAATTCAAAACTTTTGGTTGGTTTTTTATTCTTTTTTTGAATGTTTGTACACTAAATATCATGGATGTTTCTTTTACTTTGTTATGTGATTTATAGTTGCTATTCCAAAAAAAAAAAATTGATTTTTAGTTTGGTCCTACCGGGTTTTTCCCGAATACCCGGAACCGGGACCAAAAATATTCAAATGGTCCGGTCCTCGGTTTCATATATTTGCTTCATTCGGGTTCGGTCCTAACCGGAAGACTATTAATCAAACATGTTGATACGCTTGAAGGTATAATTTAAGGCCTCTTAAAGCCTTATTGAAACCTGAAAAATGATTTGCAATATAAGTTAAAGCTGCTTACCCTGTTGCATTTGTTGCAACTAAGGCAAGTTGTCCAAGCTGTTCTACTCTGTTAAACCGGCTGGACATAAACTGTCTATGCTGCTCTAACCTGTTGAGCAGCTTGGACAAATTCTAAGTGTTCTGTTCTTTGTGAACAGAACCTGTTCTTTGTGAACAGAACTTGTTCTTTGTGAACAGAACCTGTTCTTTGTGAATAGGCTAAACACTTTATGGAATATGTTTCCATGTCCTCATGTATTGTCTTGGACCAAAAGATCAGTTTACAAAGTCGAAGACAAAGTGGAAAAACAGAAGCTGCTAGCATTGCCCACGCTATTCTGTTATATGAAGACAAAGTGGAGATTTGAAAAGGGTGACAGACCATTTCTTATATCAAAATTGCCATAACAGAAGATGAAAGGTTTAAAGTTGACATTCCTTTTTTGGTTAAAGCCTTCTGCAACAGAGACAAAAAGGAAAAGACAAAGATTCTGCAATGTAGAGACAAATACTGCTTTGTCAGAACGTGAAGAAAAGTATTTTTGTCTTTTCGGAAAGGCACTCCACTACCTCTGCATCCAATGAGGATGCTTCACTGGGATTCTCTGTTAGAGTATAACGCACAAAGAAGTGTCTTTTCATGCATGCAAAGTCTGCTTGAATAAAACAGTTAAGTGTGTCCAAGTTGTTCTTGTTCAAGCTGTCTGTCTGTCTTATAATATCAGTGAGTTCATCTTTGTGAGTGTATTCATTGTAACTAGTCTGAGTGAGTCTTAGATTAGTAGTCTCTGTTGTTTCTGTCATCTCAGCGTGAACCATTCTGCAGTTCAGGCTTGTTTGTAATTAACACTTGTTGATAATACATACAAACATTGACAAAGTTGTGTTGAATTTTTTAAATAGTTGTATACACCCCCCCCCCCCCCTTTACAGCTTAGAACAACATACTGGGGAAACCTTTTGGGACCTACAATATAATAACATAGGTTCTATTCCAAGATGTCATGCAAATATAGCATATACAAAGGCATGGTTCGTACTACAATCAAATAATATACGAGCAGGAAAAGAGTTTAGAAGAAATATGCCAGTGATGACATCTGGAGCTCACGCGCCTCATCAGCAGTAATTTGAAAAGCTCACACCTTGGCCCTGGGCACCTCTGATTTCATATAAGATGATGAAGTTGGAAATTTTGGTATCTAAACAGATGTCAGGCTGCCACTCTGATTCTAAGTGCGACGTGGGCTAGAGCTAGAATAGCGACCCAAGGAACCACACTCGTAACAAGTCACTGGGTACTTCGGACAATCAACTTGCTTGTGTCCCCCACAATAACCAGAACAAACTAGTGCTGAACGCAGAAAGGCCCCTTAGTGTTTCTTACCACACCTAGAACAATCACGTAGAATCTGAGATTGCGATCTCGACTGCTGCTGTGGTCGGGTCTGAGGAACTGATGATCTTGATGATAAGCTGGATCAATAGACAATCAAGATGAACCCTGCTGGTATTGTCTCCTCGGGGCTGAGGATCCTGAAGAATACCCATGTGATCTCGACTGGTACTGAAAAGAGTTGTCAAATCTAGGCCTCTTAGGAGGAGGTGGTGGCATTAAAGTAGCCTCAGGTCGAGATAATGCCCGCTCACGACTCTTTGCAAACATAGCTGCCTCCTTGAAAGATGGAATATATTGTAGCTCAACAAACTCTCTGATATCAGGCCTTAATACTGAAATGAAGTGTTCAATCTGACATTGCTCATTAGGCACAAGAGGCAATCCAAACTGTAATTTCTTCCTAAATAGTGCTTCATACTCGAAACCTGTAGCAGAACATTGGGAGATGTATATAAACTGCATTCCCATCTCTTTCACTAAATCAGACGGTCATAATTGTTTCTTGAATCGAATCAAGAACTGCTCCCATGTCATACCCTTAAATAGATGGTCACCGATTGCCTTTGACGTGTTCTTCCACCATGTCGCTGTCCGACCAATGAGCATACCAGGGAAGCCAAGGAATATCGCAAGTTCAAGAAATAGAACCGAGTGATAGTATTCATGATAATCTTGAAGGACCCTTTTGAGGAGGCCGAAGACGATGTCAGCTTGGGACACAAATCTAATGGGGTAGACTCCGAGTCGGAGATAGCGCGAGTGCCTGTTATGGAGACATGTATCATGAAGAAAGCGAATCGGTTACTACATCCGGCGATGGAAGAAAGCCACACGAATACTCAGAGAGGGTTTCAGAAAATCTGTGATTTGATTACAGCGACAAGATCAACAGAAGGAGAAAATGTTCAAACAACTCCATATTGGGAAAATAGGAAACAAGTTAATACTGCTGGTGGGGCTAATGCTCGAGGACCTGAGCATGTGAAATATAAAGTGTTTAGAGATTGTGGTGCTAAAGAGTTTACTGGTGTAGCCGAGCTAGTCCAGGCTATAGAATGGATTGAACAAACAGAGAAAGATTTCTGTATGAGTCACTGTTGGGAGGCAGACATGGTAGAGTATGCCACTGGTATGCTCATTGGTCGGACAGCGACATGGTGGAAGAACACGTCAAAGGCAATCGGTGACCATCTATTTAAGGGTATGACATGGGAGCAGTTCTTGATTCGATTCAAGAAACAATTATGACCGTCTGATTTAGTGAAAGAGATGGGAATGCAGTTTATATACATCTCCCAATGTTCTGCTACAGGTTTCGAGTATGAAGCACTGTTTAGGAAGAAATTACAGTTTGGATTGCATCTTGTGCCTAATGAGCAATGTCAGATTGAACACTTCATTTCAGTATTAAGGCCTGATATCAGAGAGTTTGTTGAGCTACAATATTTTCCATCTTTCAAGGAGGCAGCTATGTTTGCAAAGAGTCGTGAGCGGGCATTATCTCGACCTGAGGCTACTTTAATGCCACCACCTCCTCCTAAGAGGCCTAGATTTGACAACTCTTTTCAGTACCAGTCGAGATCACATGGGTATTCTTCAGGATCCTCAGCCCCGAGGAGACAATACCAGCAGGGTTCATCTTGATTGTCTATTGATCCAGCTTATCATCAAGATCATCAGTTCCTCAGACCCGACCACAGCAGCAGTCGAGATCGCAATCTCAGATTCTACGTGATTGTTCTAGGTGTGGTAAGAAACACTAAGGGGCCTTTCTGCGTTCAGCACTAGTTTGTTCTGGTTATTGTGGGGGACACAAGCAAGTTGATTGTCCGAAGTACCCAGTGACTTGTTACGAGTGTGGTGCCTTGGGTCGCTATTCCAGCTCTAGCCCACGTCGCACTTAGAATCAGAGTGGCAGCCTGACATCTGTTTAGATACCAAAATTTCCAACTTCATCATCTTATATGAAATCAGAGGTGCCCAGGGCCAAGGTGTGAGCTTTTCAAATTACTGCTGATGAGGCGCGTGAGCTCCAGATGTCATCACTGGCATATTTCTTCTAAACTCTTTACCTGCTCGTATATTATTTGATTGTAGTACGAACCGTGCCTTTGTATATGCTATATTTGCATGACATCTTGGTATAGAACCTATGTTATTATATTGTAGGTCCCAAAAGGTTTCCCCAGTATGTTGTTCTAAGCTGTAAAGGGGGGGGGGGGGTGTATACAACTATTTAAAAAATTCAACACAACTTTGTCAATGTTTGTATGTATTATCAACAAGTGTTAATTACAAACAAGCCTGAACTGCAGAATGGTTCACGCTGAGATGACAGAAACAACAGAGACTACTAATCTAAGACTCACTCAGACTAGTTAAAATGAATACACACACAAAGATGAACTCACTGATATTATAAGACAGACAGACAGCTTGAACAAGAACAACTTGGACACACTTAACTGTTTTATTCAAGCAGACTTGCATGCATGAAAACACACTTCTTTGCGCGTTATACTCTAACAGAGAATCCCAGTGAAGCATCCTCATTGGATGCAGAGGTAGTGGAGTGCCTTTCCGAAAAGACAAAAATACTTTTCTTCACGTTCTGACAAAGCAGTATTTGTCTCTACATTGCAGAATCTTTGTCTTTTCCTTTTTGTCTCTGTTGCAGAAGGCTTTAACCAAAAAAGGAATGTCAACTTTAAACCTTTCATCTTCTGTTATGGCAATTTTGATATAAGAAATGGTCTGTCACCCTTTTCAAATCTCCACTTTGTCTTCATATAACAGAATAGCGTGGGCAGTGCTAGCAGCTACTGTTTTGCCACTTTGTCTTCGACTTTGTAAACTGATCTTTTGGTCCAAGACAATACATGAGGACATGGAAACATATTCCATAAAGTGTTTAGCCTATTCACAAAGAACAGGTTCTGTTCACAAAGAATAGAACACTTAGAATTTGTCCAAGCTGCTCAACAAGTTAGAGCAGCATAGACAGTTTATGTCCAGCCGGTTTAACAGAGTAGAACAGCTTGGACAACTTGCCTTAGTTGCAACAAATGCAACAGGGTAAGCAACTTTAACTTATATTGCAAATCATTTTTCAGGTTTCAATAAGGCTTTAAGAGGCCTTAAATTATACCTTCAAGCGTATCAACATGTTTGATTAATAGTCTCCCCCTAAGATGTATAACAGGTTTGACTGAGGCCTTTTTGTGCCTAACAATCTCCCCCTATTTGCAATAATCTAACTAAGCTGATTCTATCAATGATCACTATATATTTTTACATTACATTTTGCTGAAATTAAGTTACAACATTAAAGTAAAGTAAAAGATCAGTTTATATACACACTTATATTGATTACAAACAGTACATGTTCTACAGAAGTACAACTGATGTACCAAAGTAAATTACAACTAATGCAATAAGATAGATTACAACTGATGTAATAAAGTACAACATATGTACAAGGAAAATTTCAACAAATTGGACTGTTGATGGTGGGAGCAAATAATGGCAAGCCTGTCCAACTTATGGATAGCTTCCATTCTTCATCTACTCAGCAGTAGATGGACCTTCAAGCTGTGTCCTTTCTTCGAACAATTGTTCAAAGTGATCCATGGTCTCTTTAATTTCTTCTACTTCATGTTTGAGAAACATGAAGTCAGGATGTTGAAGTTCTCCTCTCTCATAGAAGCCTTTAAGCTGTTCCCAGATAGTTGCTCTCCATTTTGAAGATTGCTTAAAAGAGCTGGAGAGTCTAAAGGCTATGATCTGCTTGAGACCAACCTTGTGTTAATCAGATGCTCTCTAGAAACACATTTTCTTTTTTAAGGGGTCTACAAAGAATACCCCAAACTCAGGTTCTTCTATGAGTTTGTCTTCCATAGGCTCAACACCCCTCGGCAGGCTGTGATTTACTCCTTTGATTTCAACAACTACGATGCCTTGATCAATCATCATTAGGAGTTCTTCAAGCTCTGTATCTTTCCTATTTCTCCTGGGCTTAATCTTGGGTTCTACCACTGAGGTACCCTTAATTTGTTTTTTCAGATAGGCCCAGGTTTTTGACTCTCTCCATTAGCGTTTTGACATATGCCCTGATAGTCTTAGCAGTTTCAGATTTTAACTGAATCAGGGCAACTGCCAATTCAACCCAGTCTCTGTTCCCCATGCAAGCAATATCAGTATATTCATAAGCTTCCAATTCTGGACCCTTAGCACCTAGCCTGGTTATCTGAATCTTCCACTACATGCCTTTCTTTGAAATGGGGACAACTTTGACGATTGTTTCCTTGGCAAGTCTTCTGTTGGCCACATCAAAGAATTTCTTCCTTGCCAAGTTGTCAAAGTGAACTTGGGCTCTTGCTGAGGAGGATGCAGGCTTTGACTTGGTCACTAAGACCTGTGTACTTTGCTCTTTCTCTCCTTCTTTCTCCGTTACTGACTCTTTGGCAGCCTCCTTGGCTGCAAGGGCTCTGGCAGCTTTGGCAGAGGCTGCTTCCTTCTTCTGTCTTTCAAGGATCTCAAACTGCTCTTCTTTGAATTGATAGTAAGTCTCTAGAGGAATGCCCATGTCTTTGGCTTGAGACTTGTCAAATTTGAGCTGAGCAGCTTTGAGGGAGTCAGTATCCACAGAGGCTTTTCCTTTACCCTTTGCTGCTTTGATCTGAGCAACTTTCATTTACTCCTCTTCTTCTTCTTTCTCAGTCTGTTCCAATATTAAGTGCCTCCTTCTGCTAGGCCTGTCCTCAGGAATGGATGTTTCCCCCTTAGATGGTGCAGGACTTGGAGATCCAGCCTGAGTAGGCTGAGCAATTTCAGAGACTTTGGAAGAACCTGCAATAGCGCCAGTTTGTGAAAGTCCTGCTACCTGCCCTACTGAAGCTGATTTCTCCTTAGAGGGAGATGAAGATATCTCCCCCTTAGACTTGGTCTTTGAGGCAGATATCTTCCCCCACTTTGAAGGAGATGGCACAGAGCCTTCAATAACAGTTCTGCCTGAAGGAACGGATCCAGCAGGCTGGGTAGCAACAGTTTTGGCAGCAGGCTTAGAACCAACAAGGCTATGTACTAAGAAAGCCAAGTTATCCTAATCCTCTGCAAGCTGGGTAATCCATGTGTGAAGAGAAGAAGAATGAGAGGTTGCAAGGGAGGACCACTGGGAGATAGCTTCCCTATCAAATACTGTGAACACCAAACTTTGAAGCTGTGCAAGAGTCAGTTCAAGGGAATCTTGCATATCATCAAAGTTTGAGGACACAGAATTTGACAGAGAGACCACTAAGCTATTTAGGCTGGCCAGAGTGGATGGGAGAGTATTTGAGCAGGTTTCAACAAGAGCTGACAACTGTTGGGAAACAGCTGTCAGAGTGGACATAGAGTCCTGCTGGTTAGAAAAAGTTGATGAGAGGGAGGAGGATAGTTGTTGCAGCTGTGCAGTGAGTGCAAGTAGCTTAGAAGAATGATCAGCTTGGGGAGCAGGGGTTGGGAAAGAAAGCCTGAACGAATCAAGGAACCCCTGAATCTGGGCAGACACATAGTCTGAAATGATGAAAGGGAGGGAGGTCATAGAGATTTCCAAAGAACCAACTTTGTTGGTCAGCACAGACAGCTGATCCTTCAAAGAGAGGATCTTTGGGGGATGGAGGTGTATGGGTTGACTGTTTGGATTGGGTGAATGTTGAGGAATGTGATGGTAATGGTGAGAATTGAGGAGTATGTGGATCAGTAGGTGAAGGTAGGGAGACTTTTGATAGTAATTCCATAGTCTTGTCATAAGTTAAATGGCCCAGTTCGGAAGGGTTAATGGGACCTTCAGCAGTGGCTGTATCTGCATCATGAGGTGAATGGATAGGAGTGGATGGCCTTTCAGATGCTACTGGTATCATCACATCTTCATGAAGGGCAGTGGTGGTTCCCTCAGTAGTACCTTGGTTTATATGCACCTTTTCATGGGGAGAGGGGATGTGCAATTCAACATCATCAGTGGTGAAAACTGATGATGGAATTTGTACTTGGGGAGCATCCTCACCAAAGGGATGTTATATTCTCTGAGGTTCATCAACTTGGGTTGATGGTCCTTCAACATCTGTTGGGTGTGGAACAGCTGCATCACTAGGAGCAAAAGTTTGAGGCTGATCTGCTGGATGGTCTGTTTCAGCAGCTTGGGCACCTCGTGCAGACTCAGATTGTGTATGAGAAGTATGAGGGGTGACTATGTGGACTCAGTGTGGAGTGGAGAGGGCTCCTATCTTTCAATGTCTTCAGCCTATTGAGAGGCTTGGACAGTTGATGTGGTGGTCTCCTTTTGTACAACTGGTTCCTGTTGGGAGGAACCAGAGGGCCTAGGCTGACTCAGGGTGGACTCTTGTTGGAGTGAAGCCTGCTCCAAGTTTGCTGCACTCACTCCCAAAATAGGAGAAGTAAAAACAGCATGGTTGTCAACTGACTCCTGTTGGGAGGGGGTCAGAGGGGCTAGTTTGGGAGGATGATTTCTTTTTGGCTAAAGATTTTCATCTGTTATAGGATTTGAGGGATGAAGTGGAGGATGGATATTGTGGAGAAGTGATGAGGGCATCTGTTTAGACTGGTGGGGAGACTGGGCTAGATACAGGAGGTTGTTCCCGTTCCATAGTCTCAGGTGCCACATAGGCACCAGCCACAAAGGCTTTAGGTTCAACTGATGAACCAGGGTAACCAGTCTGCTCCCCCTATGCCACAGAGGCTGATGGGACAGACTTAGCTGTTTTAGCCTTCTTGCGGACAGGCTCAACTTCACTTGATTGCAAGGCCCTTTTGATCAGTTTGGGCCTTGATTTGGATTTTTCCTTGGGAGCAGTCACTGGATGCACCTTCTAAGTAGAAGGTCCTTCCACTAAACCAAGTAACCTCCTCATGGATGTTGGTAGCGGAGGTTCATTTCCAAGAACTGGGGCATAAAACACTCTATTCCCAATAACATGGAATGCATCAGTAGTCAATAGAGGTTGAGAGTTGTACAGATGCTCACCACAGATGTGTTTAATGATGAGGCTAAGGAACCTTGGATATCTGACAGCTGCTGGTTGTTGTTGTTACTCCACCAGATCCCTTAGATTCAGGAAAATCCACCTTACCATGTTCAAAGTTGTCCCATCCACAAGCTGTAGGACAATGGGGACCCCAACTCTGTTGAGTTGGTCAAATGAACCAACCTTGAAGCTTAGGCTCATTACCACTGAGGCAAAGAGAAAGCTGTAGGTTGGAGATAGATCCCTCCTGAACAAAGTAGCACCCACTTTTGGTTCTGCCACACCACAGAAGCGTAGCAGATTGCCCATTTGCTCATTCTCAGGTTTAGGTTTGTCATAGGTGTCAGCCACTGGGAGATGAAGAACTTCCTGAGAAGAGCAGTAGTGATCTCAATGATTTAAGTGCCATTTAGTATGGGTCCCCTGATGGTTTTGGTTGAAGGGTCATACGAGCAGGTATACCAAAACTCATAAACCATCTCCTGGTACATGACACCAGGAGAGGCAGTTAGTGCATAATGCAGGGGATGGGCTTGCAGAAACTCCATCATCTGTTCATAACCTTTTCCCACATAATTTTTAGGAATAGTCAGGTTGGCAATGTAGTTGGTAGGTTTGATTATGAGCATTGTGGTGACAGAGGGATGTTTTGCAACATCATCACCAACAAACACAGGTAAAAGGGGGTTGTTTTGGTGAGCCATTTTTGGAGTACTAGCGATGCACGATATTTGACACTTAGTCGGTTAGGGTTTATCAGAAAGATATGGAAGCAGTAGGAAGAATAAGAAGATGTAACAGTGGTTTAGGTATTTATAGGATTTGAATGTGAGTGAGTAGGAGAGAGAAAGATTTGAGCGGTTGATTTGAAATGTTATTAACGAAAAATGGAATGGTTTGCCATGTCAGAACGGTTGTCAGTCCACTTGAACTTTTTAACTACTAACACACGTTAACAAACATTATCCATAGGTAATTAAGTTAAATAAATACGTAATTAAAGTAACTTAAACGTGAAGAAAGGTAATTAAAAACTGATGTTCTAAGCTGTTGTTCAAACCTGTGATGAACAGGTTTCTTCACAAACTGATAACACTTCAAGCTGTTCATGCAACTTGTGCAGCTATATGAGAACTGGTTTCATTGTGAAACCTGTTCAATAGTTGAACAGGTTACAAGGCATTGCCTTGTTGACAGATTTGGAGAGTGAGCAGGTTTGGAGATTGTACAACTGAACAGGTTTGAGATTAAAACTTATTTTTGTCAAGCCTGTTATATGTCTAAGCTGTCCAAAATTTTTTTTAAAAACTGGCTAAGTACGAGACAAGTAAACCTGTTCTAAAAAATTTTAACATATTAGAGCAAGTGATTTTTAGAACATCAATGACACTTAGTCACTTTTATTTAGCATACCCAGCTTGCATACATGGTAGTTAAACCTGTTTTCATCAAGAGGTTTGGTGAAAATGTCTGCAAGCTGTTCATCTGTGGAAATAAAACTTACCTCCACATTACCTTTTTGGATGTGATCTCTGATAAAGTGATGTCTGACTTCAATATGCTTTATTCTAGAGTAGAAAACTGGATTGTTGGAAATGGCTATGATACTTGTATTATCACACAGAACAAGAGTTTTCCTATACACAAGGCTATAATCCTCAAGCTGATGCTGCATCCATAGAACCTGCCCGCAGCAGCTTCCAGCAGCAATGTACTCAACTTCAGCAGTAGGAGTAGAAACAGAATTCTGCTTCTTGCTACACCAACTGATCAACTTTCCACCAAGGAGTTGACATCCACCTTTGTGCTTTTCCTGTCTAGCCTGCAGCCTGCAAAATCAGAATCTGAATAACCAATTAGTTCAAGGGTGGAGTCTTTGGGATACCAAAGACCCAAACCTGGTGTACCCTTTAGGTATCTGAAGATTCTTTTTACAGCATCTAGATGTGATTACTTAGGGTCAGCTTGAAACCTAGCACATAAACAGGTAGCAAACATAATATCTAGTCCACTAGCAGTTAAGTATAACAAGCTCCCAATCATGCCTCTGTAAGCTGTTACTGAAACAGCTTTGACACAGGCATCAGCATCCAATTTTACATTGGTTGCCATTGGGGTTTTAATAGGAGAACTCTGATGAAATTTAAACTTTTTCCAAAGATCTAAGGTATACTTTCTTTAATTAATAAAAATTCCATTTGAGGTTTGTTTAACCTGTAATCCTAGAAAGAAAGTAAGTTCAACCATCATGCTCATTTCATAGTTGGATTTCATGAGCAGTGAAAAGTTTTTGCATAACTGTTCATTAGTAGAACTAAATATTATGTCATCCACATATATTTGAACAAGAATAATATCAGTTTTCATCTTCTTTATGAAAAATGTGGTATCCACTTTACCTCTGTAATAACCATTGCTCATAAGGAAACCAGTAAGAGTGTCATACCAGGCTCTAGGGGCTTGTTTTAAACCATAGAGGGCTTTGTCCAACTTATAGACAAAACCTGGATGTAGTTCACTTTCAAAACCCAGAGGCTGCTTGACATTTACCTCTTCCTCCAGCTTACCATCCAAAAATGCATTCTTGACACCATTTGAAATACCTTCATGCTCTTGTGGGCAACATAGGCTAGAAACAAACGAATTGCTTCTAACCTGGCCACTGGAGAAAATGTTTCATCATAGTCTATGCCTTCTGCTTGCCTATAGCCTTGAGCAACCAGTCTTGCCTTATTTCTAATAACATGACCTTGCTCATCCATCTTGTTTTTGAAAACCAATTTGGCGCCAATTATAGTTTTACCTTTAGGAATAGGGACCAGCTTCCATACTTTGTTTCTCTCAAACTGATTGAGCTCTTCTTGCATGGTAGTGATCCATTTGGCATCTTTGAGTGCATCATCTACTTTCTTTGGCTCTATCAGGGACACAAAACTAGAAAACATACAAAAGTTTCCTATGCTGTCCCATCTAGTTTGTACCCCTTTGTTGATGTCACCAATTATTTGATTATTGGGGTGACATCTGATCCACTTGGGATCATTCTTCAATGAAGATTCTCCTGTATCATTTTCATTTTCATCAGGTTTTGCAGAACAGCTTTCAAGATTTTCAGACACACTGTTATCTTGAGCCTGTTCACCTATTGAACATGAATCTCTATTGTTGAACACATCAGCAGAGGATTCAGGGAAATCAGCATTGATTGGTTCTAGACATGGTGCATTAACTATGCCAGTACACTTATTCACACAGGGTGTATCAACATAATCATTATCATGTCCATTGTGGTTAACAGGTTCCACTCTGGGTGAAGTGGAAGCTTTTGAGTCCTTTTCCTCAACATTTGAATGCATAAGATCATCAAAGCTGAACTCTGATGAAACTAATTCAGGGTCAGCTTTGGTAGAGGCATTCCTAGAATCCTCAAAGGTGACATTGATAGATTCATCTATCACCTTTCTTTTGTAGTTGTATACTATGTAGGCTTTAGAAACGGCAGAGTATCCAACAAACATACCTTCATCAGCTTTGGGTTCAAATTTAGCCAGCTGATCCCTCTGATTCAGAATCAAGCAGGGGCATCCAAACACATAGAAATAGCTTATATTTGGCCTTCTCCCTTTGATTAACTCGTAAGGAGTCTTGTTGAACCTTTTCACCACTAAGGATCTCTTTTGAGTGAAGCGGGCAGTGTTGACAGCTTCAGCCCAAAATGATGAAGGCAAACCTGATGCACACAACATGGTTCTAGCATATTCAATGAGGGTTCTATTCCTCCTTTCAGCAACTCCATTTTGTTGTGGAGTTCTTACTGCTGAAAAGTTTTGTGAGATCCGTCTTTCTTCATAGAAGTCCTCAAGAGTACTGTTTATGAATTCAGTACCATGATCACTTCTAAGCTGCTTGACTTGAGCAGAGTTGAGAACTTCCATCTTTTTGATAAATCCAATAATTTCTCTGGCAACCTCTCCTTTGATCTTTAGGAAGATCACCCATGTAAACCTGGAGAACTCATCAACCATTACTAGAGTGTATCTTCTACCTCCTAGACTTGGGACACTGACAGGTCCGAACAAGTCCATGTGGATTAAGAAGAGAGGAGTAGCAATAGAAAAACTATGCTTGGATTTAAAAGATGTTTTAACAAAGGTTATAGAAGGTAAACCTGTTACCAACTCTTTCTTACAAAGTTTGTTAATATTCTTGAAGTTCAGGTGTGATATCCTTTTTTGCCATAACCAGTTTAGGTCTGCATTGATCCTTGAGATAAAGCAGGTTTCAGTTGTGGGATCAATAGATTTCATATCCACAACATATACACCTTTCTTCCTTTGTGCACACAGCACAACCTTGCCTTGGGTATCCAGTATGTACCCCAGGTGCTCATCAAAGTTAACCTTGTAGCCAGCATCAAACAGTTGGCTAATGCTAACAAGATTATGTTTTAGCCCAGACACATAGGCAACTCCTTTGAATATTGCAGCAGCAGCTTGAAGGGTTCCATATCTTCTGTGGATCCCTGAACATTGTCACCGAAGGTGACTTTTGGCCCTTTTTCATGCCTTAGCTCACTCAGCAAATCTGTGCAACCTGTCATGTGGCTTGAGCAACTGCTGTCCAAGTGCCAAACCTGGGATGGTTGTTTAACCTGCAGTACATCTGAGGGGGAGATTTTTAATCAAACCTGTTGATGCACTTGAAGGTTGAACTTAAGGCCTATTATATGCCCTATTGAAAGCTGAAAGTGATTTGCAATATCAGCCTAAAGCTATTTACCATGCTGCATTCGTTGCAACAAAGACTGTTTGTCCAAACTGCTCTATCTGCTGAACAGGCTGGGCATAAACTGTCTACGCTACTCTACACTGGTGAGCAGCTTGGGCAGTTTACAAGTGTTCTGTTCTTTGTGAACGGAACCTATTCTTTGTAATCAGGCTAAACACTTTATGGAATATGTTTCCAAGTCCTCATGTATTGTTTTTGGCTACAAGATCAGTTTAAAAAGTCGAACACAAAGTGGAAAACAGAACTGCTCAGCCTGCACACACTGTTCTGTTTCATGAACACAAAGGATATTTGAAAAAGGGTGACAGACCTTTTTTCTTATATCAAAATAGGCCTTCGTAAAAGAAGAAAGACGCAAAGTTGACATTCCTCTTTTAGTTAAAGGCGTGTGCAACTGTAGACAAAGAGAAAAGACAAAAGTTCTGCAACATGAAGACATGTCTGCTTTTCAGAATGTGCAGAAAAGTTATGTTGTCTTTTCAACAAGACATTCCACCTTTTTCCTTTCGTCCAACGAAGAAGCTTCACTAAGATCCTCTGTGTGGGTATAAAAGGAAACTTCTAAGGATTGAAAAGATGCAGAACTAAGAGTGTGAAATCAGAACGTGCATTTGAAGTGTGTCTTTCCATGCATGCAAGTCTGCTTGAATAAAACAGTGCTGTGTGTCTAAGCTGTTATTGTTCAAGCTGTCCTTCTAAGTCTTGTAAAACACAGTGAGTGCTTCTACGTGAGTGTCTTCATTGTAACTAGTTTGAGTCAGTCTTAGACTAGTTAACGTACTGTTGTATTTGTCATCTCAGCTTGAACCTTTCCGCATTCAAGCTTGTTTGTAATTAACTTTTGTCGATAATACATACAAACATTGAGAAAAGAGTGTGTAGTTTTTTTTTAAATAGCTGTATTCACCCCCCTTCTACAGCTTAAGGCTATATACTTGGGAAACCTTTTGGGATCTACAACTGGTATCAGAGCCAGGTTAGAGTGTGTGTCATCTCTAAGATATCTCATCCTCCCTACGTTTCAACAGTTCTGCAAGTTCCTCTTACTATGACAATGGGTCAATGGGCAAACCCCCAAAGTTCAATCATCAGAACTTCTCTGGCAAGAAGTGCAGAATAATGCTCTAGTTAGAGAATCTGGATGTACAACTACCAGAGATAGTAATGGAAGGTCCGTATGTGCCAACTTCTGTTACTACCATAACTCCTGTTGTTGAAGGAGCAACTCCTGAAATCAGAACCTTTGAGAAAGCCAAAGCTCAATGGTCTGATGAAGACAAAAGACTGGTTGCTCTGGACGCAAAAGCCAGGAATAACCTGGTTATCTCTCTGCCTGATGATGTGTTCAAATAGGTTGAGAAGATGAAGACTGCAAAGGAGATGTGGGATACTTTGTGTACCGTCTATGATGGACCCACAATCACACTGGACAACAGGATTAACAATCTTGTTAGACAGTATGAACTCTTCTTTGCAAAACCAAAGGAGACACTCACAGAAACCTACACCAGGTTTACTACTCTTGTTAATGATCTCAAAGCTGTTGGGATCACCAAGGACAGCCTGACCTTGGTGAACAAATTCTTAGACATCTTGCCTGAAGAATGGAATTACTTTTCTACAATCTTAAGAAATTCAGGTACCATCAGAAGTATGGATCTTGTTAACTTGTATGGATCCTTACTGAATGATGAGCAGTCAAGGCAACATAGAAGAAATGCCTTGGAAATGTCTAAGAAAGGTGCAGCCTTTGTGGCCAGTGTGAGACAACCTGTAAGCCAGGTGGGTGATGTATTCACTCAACCTGATCAACAGGCTGATGATAAGGAGGAAATGTCTGATGAGGAAGACAATGTAGATCTTGCTGAACTGGATGATGAGCAAATGATAGCCATGCTTGTTAAAAGGTTCAACAAGAAAAGGTTTAGAAGAAATATGCTGCAGGGAAACTCAAGTGCTGTTAAAAAAAAGGCATTTGATAAGTCTAAAGCTGAGTGCTTCAAATGTGGCAAACCTGGTCATATAGATGCTGACTATGTGTCAAAAGCTGTTGGTCAGTCATCCAAACCATACAAGACAAACAAGGATGATGGCTATAGGGTTAAGTACCTTATGTCCATGGCTAAGCTGAGAAAGTTGGAAAACTCAGTGGTTTCCAACCGGCAAAAGGGACTCATGGCAGAGACTTGTGACTGGGAGGAGTCTGATTCATCTTCAGATGAAGAAGACAATCAATATCTGATGGCCAACACTGATGTCCCATCAACAAGCAACTTCAAACAGGACTTGGCTGAAGCTGAAGCCTTTAGCAGCTTGGAGAACTGGAATCCTACAATGATATATAAGGTACAAAATTTTATGGCTTACAATTCTGAAGAAAAAGTTAAAATGTTTGAATACATGCTCGTTGATCTGAAAGCTGCTGTTGAGAAGCATACGGTTTTATTATCTGAAATCTCTACGCTTAAAGCTGATCTTGAAACAAAATCCAGAAAACTTGACAGTTGCCATAAGTTGGAAACTGAGCTTGATGAATTAAAACACATCAACTCTATTTGACTGGAAGAAAAGAGAGAAACAGATATAAAACATTGTTAAGCTTCAAAAGATAGTTGACTCTTGGTGCCAATCTGCACAAAAAGTCAGCCATTGCATAAGTCAGCAGATCCCTGCCCAAATCCAAGCCTATCTTGGAGGGGATCTTGACACAGCAGCTTCCATTGTTGAGGTTAATAATCTGAAAAATGACTTATCCACTCTTGGTGAGCTTCCAAACACTTTCATTCAAAAAGTGAATGGTAAACTAATCTCAACAAACAGGTTTGTCAGGCCTCAAAACACTGACAGCTCGTGTGAACCTAGCTCAAAAGCTGCTGATGGAATGGGTTCTCCATCAAATCAGCTTGCTAAGTGCTCTGCTGATTCACACAAGCAAAAGAAAGGAAGACATGTCCAAACTGCAGCTGTGGACACCAAGCCTGTTGACAAAACAGGCTCTGGGTCCAAAGCTGATGATAAAAGACATGCTAATGCTTTTGATGCTGAACATTTTGAAAATAAGTTTTCAAAAGGTAAGCAGTCTGCTTCGAACAAGGGTAAGTCTCATGTTGAAGGCAAACCTGCTGTGATTTCAAATAAGTTTTCAAATCATGGTGGTAAGCTGGTCTTAAATGAAAATAAGTTTTTCAAAACCAGAAATAGTGATTATGCTGATAGGCAGCATCAATCACATCTCAGTAAGGGCAAAGGCAAAGCCATTACCCAGCCTGAGAAATTTGGGAATAAGTTTTCCAAACCTGTGTAAGTTCAGAAATCAATCAAACTTCCTGTCTTTGACATATGTCCTCCTAAAAAGAGGAAAGAAGAGACAGGCAAAGCTGTTGCTATTGAACCTTCCACTCAAGCTGTTGATTCATCAAATAGTAATAAGTTTTCTAAACCTGCTGATAGAATCAACAGAAATAAATCAGAATGTGTTTCTGAAAACTCTTCTTCCAAAAATGCTAAAAGGAGAAAATGCTATAAGTGTGGAATGAAGACACATCTGGCCAAAGACTGTCCTGAAACTAAGGACATGAGGCCTGTTGACTCTAATAGTTCCCTCACTGCTAACACAAGCAGTGTTGGAAATATCTCAATCAATGAGAGTGGTATCCAACCTGACACCATTCAAATAGGGAATATTAGTGTTGATATCACAAGCCCATCAACAAATGTTGATGAAGTAGGAGAACTCATCTCTGTGATGAGTTCCCCTAAAAATGACTAATATTCCTCTTGTCACTCTGCAGGAAAAACAACCATCCCAGGTTTGGTACTTGGACAGTGGCTGCTCAGGGCACATGACAGGTTGTAAGGACCTGCTGAGTGATCTCAGGCCTGAAAAAGGGCCAAAAGTCACCTTTGGTGACAATGTACAGGGATCCACTGAGGGATATGGAACTCTTAAAGCTGGTGCTGCAGTGTTCAAAAGAGTAGCCTATGTGGTTGGGCTGAAACATAACCTTGTTAGTATAAGCCAATTGTGTGATGTTGGCTACAAGGTTAACTTTGATGAGCACCTGGGTTACATATTAGATCCCCAAGGCAAAGTTGTGATGTGTGCTCAACGAAAGAAAGGTGTATATGTTGTGGATATGCAATCTGCTGATCCCACAACTGAAACCTGTTTTATCACAAGAACCAATGCAGATCTAAACTGGCTGTGGCACAGAAGGCTGTCACATTTGAATTTCAAGAACATCAACAAACTCTGTAAGAAAGAGTTGGTGACAAGTTTGCCTTCTATGACCTTTGTTAAGGATAGACACTGCACAGCTTGTGAAAAAGGCAAGCAGAGGAAATCATCTTTTAAATCCAAACATAATTTTTCTATTGATACTCCTCTCTTCTTAATCCACATGGACTTGTTTGGACCTGTCAATGTCCCAAGTCTAAGAGGAAGAAGATACACTCTAGTAATGGTTTATGAGTTCTCAAGGTTTACATGGGTAATCTTCTTGAAGAACAAAGCAGAGGCTGCTAGAGAAATTATTGGATTTGTGAAAAAGATGGAAATGCTGAACTCTACTCAAGTAAAGTAGCTTAGAAGTGATCATGGTACTGAGTTCAGAAACAGTACTTTTGAAGACTTCTGTGAAGAAAAAGGGATCTCACAAAACTTTTCAGCTGTGAGAACTCCACAACAAAATGGAGTTGCTGGAAGAAGAAACAGAACCCTCATTGAAGCTGCTAGAACCATGTTGTGTGCATCTGGTTTACCTTCATCATTCTGGGCTGAAGCTGTTAACACTGCCTGCTTCACCCAAAACAGATCCTCAGTGGTGAAAAGGTTCAACAAGACTCCTTATGAACTGCTCAAAGGGAGGAGGCCAAATATTAGCTACTTTCATGTATTTGGATGTCCCTGCTTCATTCTGAATCAAAGGGATCATCTGGCAAAGTTTGTACCAAAAGCTGATGAAGGTGTGTTTGTTGGTTACTCTGTCATCTCCAAAGCCTACAGAGTATACAACAACAAAAGAAAGGTGATAGATGAATCTATCAATGTCACCTTTGAAGAGTCCAAGAATGCTTCCACCAAAGCTGTTCCTGAATCAGTTTCAGGAGAATTCAACTTTGATGATCTCATGCATTCAAACAGTGAAGAGGACTCAAAAGCTTCCACTACATCCAGTGTGGAACCTGTTAATCATGATGGGCATGGTGATGATTATGTCTATACACCCTGTGTGAATAAGTGTACTGACTTAATTACAACTACATGTCCTGAACCAATCAATGCTGATTTTCCTGGATCCTCTGCTGATATGTTCAACAGTGGCCAGTCATGTTCAACAAGTGAACTGGCTCAAGACAACAATGTGTCTGAAAATCTTGAGAGCTGTTCAACAGAACCTGCTGAAGGTGCTAACAACTCAGGAGAATCCTCATTGAAGAATGATCCTAAGTGGATCAGATGTCACCCCAATGATCAAATAATTGGAGATATCAACAAAGGGGTACAAACAAGGTGGGACAGCTTAGGGAACTTCTGTACGTTCTCTAGCTTTGTGTCCCTAATGGAGCCAAAGAAAGTGGATGAAGCACTTAAAGATGCCAATTGGATCACTGCCATGCAAGAAGAACTCAATCAGTTTGAGAGAAACAAGGTATGGAAGCTGGTCCCTGCTCCTAAAGGTAAAACTATAATTGGCACTAAATAGGTTTACAGGAACAAGATGGATGAGCAAGGTCATGTCATTAGAAATAAGGCAAGACTTGTTGCTCAGGGCTATAGACAGGAGGAAGGTATTGACTATGATGAAACATTTGCTCTCGTGGCCTGTCTGGAGGCAATTCGTTTGTTTCTAGCCTACGCTGCACAAGAACATGAAGGTATTTCAAATGGATGTGAAGAGTACATATTTAAATGGGAAACTGCAAGAAGAAGTTTATGTTAAGCAGCCTCCAGGTTTTGAAAATGAACATCATCCAGGTTTTGTCTATAAGTTGGACAAAGCTCTCTATGGTTTGAAACAAGCCCCTAGAGCCTGTTATGACACTCTTACTGATTTCCTTATTAGCAATGGGTATTCCAGAGGTAAAGTGGATACCACACTGTTCATAAAGAAGGTGATATCTGATATGATGCTCGTTCAAATTTATGTGGATGACATAATATTTAGTTCTACTAATGAACAATTATGCAAGAATTTTTCATTACTCATGAAATCCAAGTATGAAATGAGTATGATGGGAGAACTTACTTTCTTTTTAGGATTACAGGTTAAACAAACCACAAATAAATTTTTATAAATCAAAGAAAGTATACTTTAGATCTATTGAAAAAGTTTAAATTTGATCAAAGTTCTCCTGTTAAAACCCCAATGGTAACCAATGTAAAATTGGATGCTGATGCCAGTGGCAAAGATGTTTCAGTAACAGCTTACAGAGGCATGATTGGGAGCTTGCTGTATTTAACTGCTAGTAGACCTGATATTATGTTTGCCACTTGTTTGTGTGCTAGGTTCCAAGCTAATCCTAAAGAATCACATCTAGCTGCTGTGAAAAGAATCTTCAGATACCTTAAGGGTACACCAGGTTTGGGTCTTTGGTATCCCAAAGACTCAAGTCTTGAACTAACAGGTTATTCAGATTCTGATTTTGCAGGCTGCAGGCTTGATAGTAAAAGCACAACAGGTGGATGTAAACTCCTTGGTGGTAAGTTGATAAGTTGGTGTAGCAAGAAGCAGAAATCAGTTTCTACTTCAACTGCTGAAGCTGAGTACATTGCTGCTGGAAGCTGCTGTGGGCAGATTCTGTGGATACAGCATCAGCTAGAAGACTATGGACTTTTAAATAGGAAAACTCCTATTTTGTGTGATAATACAAGTGCCATAGCTATATCCAACAATCCAGTGTTTCACTCAAGAACAAAGCATATAGAAGTCAGACATCACTTTATCAGAGATCACATTCAGAAAGGTAATGTGGAGGTAAGTTTTATTTCCACTGATGAACAGCTTGCAGACATTTTCACCAAACCTCTTGATGAAAACAGGTTTAATTACCTTGTCAGCAAGCTGGGCATGTTAAACAAAAGTGACTAAGTGTCCTTAATGTTCTAAGACTCTATATGTCTCACACTGCTCAAGTTCTTTCAGAACAACTTAGACAGAACAGGCCGTTTTCTGCAAAACTTGAACAGCTTGAGCGTATAACATGTTTGACAAATAACAGCTTATATGACAAGCCTGATCTGATGATCAAACTTCCACCCTGCTCACTCTCTCAATCTGTCATACAAGACATTGTCTTGTAACCTGATCAGCTATTGAACACAACCTGCTCTTACATAGCTGAACAGGTTGAAGGAACAGCCTGAAGAGTGAACAGCTTGTGATGACCCTGCTCATCACAGGTTTGACCTCAGCTTAGACCATCAGTTTAATTACCTTTCTTCAAAATTAAGTTACTTAATTTTTGTTTTTATTTAACTTAATTACTGTGGATAATGTGGGTTACGTGTGTTAGTGATTAAAAAGGGCTCAAGTGGTCTGACAAACGGTCTGACATGGACAACCGTTCCGTTTTCTGTTAACTACCTTTTCAAATCAACTGCCCAAATATTTCTCTCTCATACACACTCACATTCAAATCCTATAAATACCCCCTACTGTTTCATCTTCGTCTTCTTCACTACTTCCATAAATCTCATAAGAACCCTAAAAATCGACTAAGTGTCTTGTGCTTCTGCTACTCTCACTACTTCTCAAATGGCTCACAGAAACAACCCCTTTCTACTAGTATTTGTTGGTGATGATGTACAGAAACACTCATCAGTCACCACATTGCTCACACTGAAACCCACTAACTACATTGGCAATCTCACAATCCCGAAAAACTATGTGGGGAAAGGCTATGACCAAATGGTGGAGTTTTTGAGAGTTCATCCGTTGAACTACGCCATGACTGCCACTCCTGGTGTCCTGTACCAGGAGATGGTGTATGAGTTTTGGTATACCTGTGCCTACAACCCAGACACCAAAGTCATAAAGGGCACTATACTCAATGGGACTCAGACCATTGAGATCAACATTCGTCTGATCAGGGAAGCTCTTTGACTCCCTGTGCCTGAAACATGTGATCAGCCACAGCCTGAGGATGAACAGATGAAGAATCTGCTACACTTCTGTGGTGTAACAGAACCGAAAGTTGGAGCAACGCTGTTCAGAAAGGATTTGTCTCCTACTTACAGCTTCTTATTTGCCTCTGTGGTGATGTGCTTCAGCAGCAAAGTTGGTTCTTTTGACCAACTGAGCCATGATGAGATCCCTGTAGTTCTGCAGTTTGTTGATGGAACTACAATCGACATGACAAAATGGATTTTTCTGAATTTGAGGGGCCTGGTGCAGCAGGAGACACGTCCAGCTGCTGTTCGTTATCCCAGGTTTCTGAGCCTCATCTTCAAGCACATTTGTGGTGAGCACTTATATAACTCTCAGCCTTTACTTCGTACTGCTGCATTCCCTGTAATAGGGAATAGAGTTTTCTATACACCTGTTCTCCCAGATGAGCCTCCTCTATCAACACCAATGAGGAGGTTGTTAGGATTGGTGGATGGACCCTCTGATGTGAGGGTGGATCCAGAAGCTGCTCCCAAGAGAAAATCCAAATCCAGGGCCAAACTTGTCAAAAGGACCCTGGACATCACTGAAGCTGCGCCTATCCACAAGAAGGCCAAAACAGCTCAGTCTGAGTCTGCACCTTCAGTCTATGTGGCTGAGGGGGAGCAGGCTCCTCACCCTGGTTTATTCGTTGAACCTGAAGCCTCTGTGGTTGTGCCTCTGTGGCACCTGAGACTATGGGACAGGCCAACCCACCTGTTTCTGACCCAGTCTCCAAACCTGACCAGTCTGATACTCTTTCCCCTCCAACCTCACCTACCTCATATCATATACTATACCATCACAAATCACTCGCCAAAAAGAAACTAGCAACCACAACAACCCAAACTAGCCCCTCTGTTCCCTCTCAACAGGGTTCAGTTGAAAAAGAAGCAACCCCTGCTGCCTCTCCTATTTTGGGAGAAGGTTCAGCACAATTGGAGCCTGCTTCACTCCAAACTGTGTCTACCCCTGGTCAGCCTAGACCCTCTGGTTCCTCCCAACAGGAGCAAGTTGTACAAATGGAGACAGCCACAACAACTATTCCTGCCTCCCAACAGGCTGAGAATATTGAAAGACAGGAGTTCTCTCCACTCCATACTGAGTCCACACTGTCCCCACCTCATACTTCTCTACACCCTGAGTCTACACGAGGTGTCCACACTGCTGGCTTAGACCAACCAGCAGACCAGCCTCAAACTTCTGCTCCTCATGATGCAGTTATTCTACACCAAACAGCTGCTGAAGGACCCACAACTCAAGCTGATGATCCTCAGGGAACAGAACATCCCTTTGGTGAGGCTACTACCATACTGCAAACTCCATCAGCAGGTTTCACCACTGCTGATGTTGAAATGCAAATCCCATCTCCCCATGATGAGGTACCTTTAAACCAAGGTACTGCAGAGGTAACCACCACTGGCCTTAATGAGGATGCTACAAAACAAGCAGTGTCTGAAAGGCTACCATCCTCTACCCCCTCTCCTGATGATGCAGCTACTGCCACTGCTGAAGGACCCATCGATCCCTCCAAACTGGGCAACCTCACTTTTGCCCAGGCTATGGAGCTTCTTTCTAACATACCCCCTCCTTCTCCATCACATCCCCATACACCAGCCTCATCCTCTTCATCACCCTCTACTCACTCCAAACAATCCACTCATACACCTCCATCCCCTAAATACCTGCCTTTGAAGGATCAGCTTTCCTTGCTGACCAACAAAGTTGGTTCCTTAGAAACTTCCATGTCCTCTCTACCCTCTCTTATTTCAGACTCTGTGTCTGAACAGCTTAAGGGATTCTTTGATATGTTCAAGGATTCCTTCCCAGCCACTCCACAAACTGACCACTCCTCACAGCTGCTTGCACTCACTGCACAGCTGCAAAATGTCTCCACTTCCCTTTCCAAAATTCTTTCACTTCAACAGGACTCTGTGTCCTCACTGACAGCCATATCTTAACAGCTGTCATCTCTCCTCACATCTTGCAAATGTACACTTCCTGCCACTCTGGCCAGCTAAAACACATTAATTGGCTCTCTATCAACATCTGTGTCATCAAACCTTGCTGATGTGCAAGATTCTCTTGAACTACATCTGGCACACCTTCAAAGTTTGCTATTCACAGCTTCTGATAGGGAAAATATTCTCAAGCTGTCGACCATTGCTGACTCCTAATCCTCATCTCTTCAAACCTGTCTTGCCCATCTTGCAGAGGTAAAGGACAACCTGGCTTTCTTAGTGCATAGCCTGGTTGGTCCCAAGCTTGCTGCCAAAACTGCTGGCAAGCCTGCTGACTTTGTGTCTTCAGGCAGACCAGGTGTTGAAGGTGTTGGTCCATCTCTTTCAAAGGGGGAGCAGTCATCTGCCTTGAAGACTAAGTCTAAGGGGGAGAAACCTTCTTCTCCTAAGGAGAAATCAGTACCTACTGGTCAACCAGCAGGAGCATCTGCAACATGTACAATGGAAGGTGTTTCTCAAGCTGCTCAGCCTACTCACGCTGAATCTCCAAACCCTGCACAGTCTAAGGGGGAGGAATTCATCTCTGGGGACAGGCCAAGCAGCAGAAGGAGGCACCTCATACTGGAAGAAGAAGAAGAAGAAGAAGAGGAAGATACTCTTGAGGCTGTTATCACAACAACAGCTAAAGGAAAAGAAAAAGCAGCATTTGATTCTGAACAGCAGAAAGCAGCAGAGTTAAAGTTTCACAAAGCCAGGGCAAAGGAAATGAGTCTTCCCATGGATAAATACTTTGAGATTAGAGATGAACAGCTTCAAGCCCTGGAAGCACTAAGAAAAGAAGAAGCCTCTGCCAAAGCTGCTAGAACTTTTGCACTTCAAGTGGCAAGTAAAATCAAAATGCCCTCTCTGGATGTGCAAAAGAAACTGATGGAAGCTGCTAAGGGATCAGCTGGTGAGAAGGAAGTGGGTGCTCAGGTCTCTGTGACCAAACCAAAGCAAGCATCCTCTGCAAGGTCCCAGTTCCATTTTGACAACTTGGCAAGGAAAAGTTTCAGGATGTTGCTGATAGAAGGCTTCCCAAGGAAGCAATTGTCAAAGCTGTTCCCATATCAAGAAAAGGCAGTCAGTGGAAATTGAAAATAACCAGAATGGGTGCAACAGGCCCAGAACTGGACACTTATGACTACACTGATGTTGCACAGATGGGGTACAGGGAATGGGTTGAGCTGGCAGTTGCTCTGAGTGAGTCTAAGTCAGAAATGGCTAAGACTGTCAGGGCATATGTTAAGAAGCTGATGGAGAGAGTGAAGGATCTTGGCCTGATCTCAAAAGAAGTTAGTGAGGGTGTCTATGTGACACAACCCAAAATAAAGGCCAGGAGGACAAGAAAGGATACTGAGCTGGAGCAACTTCTCATGTTAATTGAACAGGGTGATTATGCTGATGAGATGAAAGGAATTGACTACAGCCTGCCTAGTGGAGTAGAGTTTGAAGAAGGCAAGATAATTGAAGAACCTGAGTTGGGGGCATTTTTTGTAGATCCCTTAACACAGAAGAAATGCTTTCAGAGAGCATCAAATCTATACAAGGTGGATCTGAGACGGCTTGCAGCCTTCAGACTTGCAGCTTCATTCACGCAATCAAGCAGGTGGAGAGCAGCCATCTGGGATCAGCTCAGAGGCTTTTATGAGAGAGGTGAACTTCAAGATCCCAAGTTTATGATCCTCAGAATTGAAATTCAAGATCTAGAGGAAACAAGGGATGAGCTTGAAAAGATGTTTGAAGGACCACCTCCTTTGGAATGAAGTCCATCTACCATCAGGGTAGGTGAAGAATGGGAGCTGTCCATCTGTTGGACAGGCTTGCCATTATCTGCTCCCAAAATCAAAAGTTCAAAGTGTTGAACTTTGTGTACATTAGTTGTACTTAGTTACATCAGTTGTAACTTTTCTTATTTACATTAGTCGTAATATACATTAGTACATTAGTTGTACTCTTGTAAAAACATGTGTTGTTTTATGTAATCAAAATCAGTATATATAAACTGATCTTTTACTTTACTTAAATGTTGTAATTTCTTTTCAGCAAGATGTATTGTAAAAATGTATAGTGATTATTGATTAAATCAAGTTAGACTGATTATTGCAAATAGGGGGAGATTGTTACACACAAAAAGGCCTCAGTCAAACCTGCTGTACATCTGAGGGGAAGATTTTTAATCAAACCTGTTGATGCATTTGAAGGTTGAATTTAAGGCCTATTATATGCCTTATTAAAAACTGAAAGTTATTTGCAATATCAGCCTAAAGCTGTTTACCATGCTGCATTCGTTGCAACAAAGATAGTTTGTCCAAACTGCTCTGTCTGCTGAACAGGCTGGGCATAAACTGTCTATGCTGCTCTACACTGGTGAGCAGCTTGGGCAGTTTACAAGTGTTCTGTTCTTTGTGAACGGAACCCGTTCTTTGTGAACAGGCTAAACACTTTATGGAATATGTTTCCAAGTCCTCATGTATTGTTTTTGGCTACAAGATCAGTTTACAAAGTCGAAGACAAAGTGGAAAACAGAACTGCTCAGCCTGCCCACGCTGTTCTGTTACATGAAGACAAAGGATATTTGAAAAAGGGTGACAAACCTTTTTATTATATCAAAATAGGCCTTAGTAAAAGAAGAAAGACGCAAAGTTGACATTCCTCTTTTAGTTAAAGGCGTCTGCAACAGTAGACAAAGAGAAAAGACAAAAGTTCTGCAACATGAAGACATGTCTACTTTTCAGAATGTGCAGAAAAGTTATGTTGTCTTTTCAACAAGACATTCCACCTTTTTCCTTTCGTCCAATGAAGAAGCTTCACTAAGATCCTCTGTGTGGGTATAAAAGGAAACTTCTATGGATTGAAAAGATGCAGAACTAAGAGTGTGAAATCAGAACGTGCATTTGAAGTGTGTCTTTCCATGCATGCAAGTCTGCTTGAATAAAACAGTGTTGTGTGTCTAAGCTGTTATTGTTCAAGCTGTCCTTTTGAGTCTTGTAAAACACAGTGAGTGCTTCTATGTGAGTGTATTCATTGTAACTAGTTTGAGTCAGTCTTAGACTAGTTAACATACTGTTGTATTTGTCATCTCAGCTTGAACCTTTCTGCATTCAAGCTTGATTGTAATTAACTTTTGTTGATAATACATACAAACATTGAGAAAAGAGTGTGTAGTTTTTTTTAAATAGCTGTATTCACCCCCTTCTACAGCTTAAGGATATATACTTGGGAAACCTTTTGGGACCTACAACAAAATTACTACTTCTGGCTTTAAAAGATTTTCCTTCATTTATAACCAGTTTTCCACTATGATTTAAAAAAATTATTTGAAATCACAGCAGATTTACTTTCAACATGAGACTTACCTCTGTTGAAAGCAGGCTGCTTTCTTTTTGAAAACTTTTTCTCAAAATGGTCAGCATCAAAAGGGTTAACAAGAATCTGTTGGGTCTGTATACCCTATTTCAAACAGACCTTCATGTAAAGCAGTAAGGGAGAGATCATATATACCTGTGGCATCTTGAAGATGCAGATGTTGTCGTATAGTCTCCTCGGTGATGGTAATGGGATTACCATCAATGATGGATGCAAAAGAAGTGACTCCCTCATGGGTATTTACAGTGGCTGATTTCCAAAACTGCTCTATAAGAGAGACGTATATAGTGGGATTGACAGTTAGAGCATAATGGATATGAGAACCACGTAGAAAGTCCATCATATCATGGAATGGCTGTAGTTCAGCGTGTTTGAGAGAGTAGGGAAGGCATTTGTGTTCTTTAACAAACTCCATTGGTGATCACAAAGGCGAGGATTTAGGGTTTTGAACGATTATGTGAATCGCACAGAGAGAGAAAGTGAAAAGATTGTGGAGGATATTTTGCAACTGATAGTCGCAATCAAACGAAACTGGGACTTTTAAGGGTTTGGCTTTTCAAAATTATCTAGTCCCGCACACAATCTCCTTAGTAATGACTGAAATGCCCTACACACTTGACAGACCAAGTGAAACAACTAACAGTTTGAGAAAATGAACTAGCAGCTTGAGAATAGTCTCAAGCTGTTAGTTGATAATTGAACAACATCTAATGAAACAATGTCTCCCCCTTAACTAAGCACATTTATTAAGAGTTTTTCTCATACAATAAGGGAGAAAAATAAAAACAAATTAATCCATATATACCATATCAATATTTGATACCAGAAATGTGAATCTTCCCGCATCAAATGGTTTTGTAAATAGATCAGCTAACTGATCATCTGTATGAATTTTGGTAACTTGGATTAATTTCTTTTCATTACAGTCCCTTATAAAATGGAATCTAATGTCTATGTGCTTTTTTGGGAAATTTCACTGGATTTTGTACAATGCTGATTGCACTTGAATTGCCAATATAAATAGGAGTAGATAGAAAGTTCATACCATAGTCTCTTAGTTGGTTCTGTATCCACATCACTTGGGAACAACAACTGGCAGCTGCAACATATTCTGCCTCAGTGGATGAAGGGGAGACTGTGGTCTGCTTTTTGCAATGCCAAGAGACTAGTCTTGCTCCTAGATATTGACATCCACCAGTTGTGGATTTCCTCTCTATGTTGCAACCTCCATAGTCACTATTAGAGTAAGATGTTAGTTGAAGAGGAGAGTCCTTAGGATACCATAGGCCCAATTTTGGTTGAGCTTTGAGATATCTAAAGATTCTCTTAATAGCAAACAGATGTGAATCCTTTGGAGCACATTGAAACATGGCAGAAACACAAACAACAAACATTATAGCAGGTCTAGAAGATGTAAGATACATTAGTGAACCTATCAAGGATATGTACAAATGAATATCCACATCCACTCCTTTATCTGCATCAAGCTGTTTATGAATGTCCATTGGTGTGCTGGCAACCTTGGTGTCCTTGTATCTTAACTTTTCTAGGATATCATTCACATACTTTGATTGACTTATGAAAAGTCTAGTGGGTTTCTGCTTGACTTGCAATCCTAGAAAGAAAGTTAGTTCCCCCATTGAACTCATTTGAAACTTTTTGTGCATCACTTAATCTCCATCTCTATAAATTCAAATTTCAAAATCAGTAGGTGATTGAATGCTACTGGAAGACTGAAGAGCTAGCAGGAGTTTTATCTTTTTCCTCTTCATCATACTCTTCATTCCAACTTAAGGTAAAAATTCTCAATTCTTCCTTATTGTAACCTCTCTAAAGATCAAAGTAATAGAGAAATGAGGTTTATAATATTGTTAGTAGTCTAATTACAAGTTTAAAGCTTTCATCTTCCTCAGCATCCTTTTCATTTCTTCAAGAAACTCCAAAGTCACCATTAATGGCGAATTTCTCATTATGGGTAAATTCTTAGCTGTCGTTTGGTTCGCGGATTTCCAAGGATTCACTGGGATTTGTATTTAAAATCTTGTGTTTGGTTCGTAGATTTTACTAAGGATTTTAAATCCCAAAATTTCTCAAATCCCTTCCTTCTTTGTTATTTAAAAACCCAGCCTCCCCCGTAGGATTGTAAATCCCAGTTACCTTGCACTTTTCAAACTAGCTATTTTTTCCTAAAAGATAATGCAGATTCTTTGACAAAATCGTTATGTAAGGTACACCCTCTACGGATCCATCAAGGCGTGACGACATCAAACGAGTGCGGAATCCTCGTTTAACGTTAACGGATCGATCACGGGGGAACACAGAGCCTAACACGATGCTAGCGAAACAAGTATCAACCCCACACGATGTATTGCTCCGTTTGAATGCTATGAAACTCTCTGAATTCGCTCTGTATCTCACACACACGAATCTGAAAGCAATTATCCAAGTGTTAATGAAATAACAAACATAAGTTCTTGATATAACCCTTAAGTTCGTGCATCGTCCAAGCCCACGAACTTATAAGTTCAAGCCAATGGTGATAAGTTCGTACGAACTTATCAGTACTAAGTTTGTATGAACTTATGGGCCCTAAGTTCGTAGCCTATATCTCATGAACTTATTCTCATAAGTTCATATCTCATGAACTTGTCTAACAACTTTGAACATAACATGAAAATATGAATCACAATACACAATCATGAACTTAAGACATAAATATGTACAAACAATTATTACTTGTATTAATAAGGCCCTATCTATTACAAATGACTATCTATTACAAAACTAGACTGCTGTCGTCACACTGGGTGTATCCACAGACTCCCCCTTGACGATAGCTTCTAGTTGATATCATTAATCTATATAACTAGGCTTATTTAGACTACTACCTGCATGTAAACCCTGCTGAACGCAAACTTTAACCACATTCTGGTATTTCTTGCCTTTTGAGCTCCAACTTTCATGAAAGTAAACTAGCTGCTCATGAAGCTTCTGCAAGTCACCCTGAGAGACGTTTAGTAGGTGCAAGGGATCATATACTTTCAAAATGACATTCTAATCATTATCCTCCATTACTGCCTCAGCTGTCTCATTATCAACGTACCATTACTTCAGGTTACTCAAAACAGCTTGTGGCATACTCTTTAACGGGACTTTCTTCAGGCACTTAACGGGTTTGTAGAACATTTTGATCCATGGCCTGCCAGTCAAAGGATCTATTTTGGTTTCGTCCATGACCCTTTTACAAATTCTTAGTGTCAGCCTTTCAAACCTACCATACCGACCTTCCCTTCTGATAATCTTTGCAATCACTTCAGCATACGGGTCGTCTCCTAGGTTGATTAGCTCCTTCCAGGCCAACTCCTTTACCTCACACTTAGGCAACGTGTTGAAGTCTTTAAGCCTTCTTCTAAGTACCGAAGACCGTCTCTTCTTTTTAGAATGAATATCTACAGTTCCCTGTCAAAAAACCAGCTCAAAATTCCACCTGTTAACTTTCCTGGTCTTGGCAGCCTCATCTTCTTCTTCACATCCAAGTCAGTCTTCTTTTCTAAACCACAATCTATTTTTCTCGTCTTTAGTCAGCTCCCTGTCAACTGTATCAGATTCTGATTCATCATTACATGCAGATCTCAGCACATCAATGTACATCAATTGTATCGTCTTCCAACCTGGCCAAGGCTCCAATCATTTCTTCTTCAATAATCTCTGTAGCTTCGGGAGCCTTGCCTTTACCTTTGTCAGTGCCTGATAATCCAGGCTCCCCCTGTGGATCAGTAAGCTGAACAGTCTGTTGTTGAGAAAGATCTGCTAGCTCACTGTCTTTTCTCGCACTAGGGTCGTCTCCTTCATCGTCCCTCTGACTTTTCCTCAACTCATCCCCTCTACAACTCTACCCCTGAGCTGCATGATCTTTCAGCAACTTCTCCAAAATGGCCTCGAGGGTTGCATTTTTCTGTTGTTGGACAGCCACTAGTTGTTCCAAACTTGCATTATGCTGTTGTAGTTCTTGAACGCCCTTTGTTAGTTGAAGTATTTGGACTGTCTGGACATCAACTTGAGCTTTAAGTGGAAGAAGGGTTTGGCTTTCGGTGGATGTGGATGTGGATGGAGTGGTTGTGGTGGTTTCTGGTGGAATGGTGGCTGAGGTCGAAGGTATGGCTTTATCTATCCTTTGTCTTTTTGTCCTTTGATGCCTAACAACCAAAACCTCTTCATCTCGAAGATTGAAAGATTGTTGTGGCGACTGATCCTCAGATTGTGTCACTATCAATCGAGAGCGATAGCAGCCATAGGTTGTTGAAGGATTTGCAGCCTCCCTGACATCACTGGCATTGTCGGAATCACTCTCCGAATCAGTCTCCACAACCACAGAAGATTGTTCTGGCTGATAATTGTCAATGTCTTCAAAAATATATCCCGGGGCTTTAGGAGGTTGAAGAAGATCCTGAATTACTTCTTATGCGACGTCTTGTATAGCTTCTCCCCCATGAGCAAAGATATCTTCCAGAGCTTCCTGTCTCGGATTAGCTCGAACGACTGGTGGGGGAATCACTGCTTCCTGTGCTGGAATCGGCACTCGCTGAGCTGGTGCAGCTACTTCTTGTGCTGCTTCTGGACCCTGTTGCTCATCCTCGTCTGGAGAAACGTAATTGGGATCAAGCAGAGCTACGAAAATTGGAGTAATCTACGGGTGAACATTCTCAGCTCTACGCTGACTATGACTTTGACAGTCCGTGAAAATTCTCTTGTCAATTCCTGCGACGACAACCATTTTAGGAGACAGTGACAAGTCTGGCAAGAAGTGACGAATTATCATCATTACAAACCAAGGATATCAAAAATCGCTCATGACTAGGAGCCGTAATTTGATGAATAAACTCGGCAAAGAAGAAACCTGAGAAACTATAACGCTTGTTGTAAACTAGCGAGATCCTCCCAGACTGAAGCTTGGATGTCATCATATCAAAACCTGCCTTCTTTGGAGCAAGACACACAAGCAGTACATGCATCAAATACCTCCACTGCCCTATCAACCCGCTTTTTGACATATGATGCCTTGGCTAAATCTTGTGCATATCCCATTCTTTGAAATGCTTCTATCTCAGAAGAGCTGGAAATTCTATCGGACCGTTCTCCAGTTCCTTAGTTCCCAAATGCAAGATCGTTCTCAAATCATCAACCGAGAAAGCAATTGCCTGGCCATTTATTGTAGCTTGGAGAACATGGGGCATTACTAAAGTATCAAGGTGTGGAGTACTCCAGAATTGTCGAATATGCTGAATCATAAGTGCCTGTTGGTACATCCTGTGTGACGATAGCAGTCTAAGTGATCCAACATTGTGGTTTAGCATGTAAGGTCTACCACTGCGAGATCTATCTAGACGTGGAACCGTCAACGAGTGCGGAATCCTCGTTAACAGGTAGACGGAAACAACTCTCAATCAGAAACACGGAGACTATCAGAAGCTGAACGAACGACACACGAACGCTCCTACGAACTGATTCTCTCCTAAACGACGCTAACACTGATGATAAATTCGAAATCGCCTTTTGCTTAATCACTCTCGAAATCTGCAAAAAGTCTAATAATTAATCGAGTCTATCCCTAATTATAGAGGCTAATTCGAGTCTGTCATGGGCTAAACTCGAATCCGGCCCAAGGCCCATTCGAGTTTATCCTCACTAACACTCTCGAATCTGCCTACATTCGAATCTAAGACCACATTCGAATCTGGCACAGATTCGAATGTCAACCCTTATGTTAATTCGAATCTACTATTTCACATACTCAACTTAGTATTGAAACTTATGTTTTTACCTTATGATTGATTTTATCTTTGATCTTTATGTTTGAACTTCTTGTAATACATTACATCAAGCTCAAACACACACACAATAATAAATATCAACCATATATAAACATATATAACAAACACTTGCTAAAACCATAATGTAGGATCACTTAGACTGCTATCGTCACACAGGGTGTACCAACAGACTCCCCATTGACGATAGCTTCTAATAATTCACACATTTGATTAAGAACTTTGTTTATTATTTATTCAAACTACTTCCAGCATACAAACCTTTTTCAATACAAACTTTAACTACATTCTCATATTTCTTAGCCTCACCATCCATATGAGTGTCAATAGAGATCTTATGAGCATGTAGAATTTGAAGGTCATCTCTAGAAAGGTTTACTAGGTGAAGAGGATCGTAGACTCTAAGAATAACTTTTTCTTCAAAATCTTCCATTACCGCTTCTCCAGTATCATCCACATACCACCAGTTCAGATTCTTCATGACGTTTTGTGGCATAGGTTTGAGCGGCACCTTTCTTAGACACCTTACGGGTTTATATTGAATCTTCATCCAAGGTCGCCCAGTTAGAGGATCAATACGAGAAGGATCTTCTACTCTTTTTCCAACCCTTGGATTCAGGCGTTCAAATTTACTTGATCTTCCCTCTTTCCTTATGATTCTTGCAATTACATCTGCGTAGGGATCATTGCCAATATTAATCAGTTCTTTCCATGCTAACGCTTTGATCTCAATCTTTGGCAGTGAATTGAAAGCTTTCAGAGTTCGCCTCAGGTACTGGAGCCCGTCTTTTCTCTTGATTATAAATAGCTGCAGTTCTCGATCAAAGAACCAGCTTAGTATGCTTCCTGATAGCTTTCCAGTCCCTGGCACCCTCATCGTCTTTTTCAGCTCCAATTCCTTCTGTTCAGCTCTGAACCACAACTTTCTTTTCTCTTCATTCGTTAGTTCTCTGGCAGGTTCCTCTACTGATGGCTGAACATTTAACGCAGCATTCACCACTTCTGCGTTAACAATATCATTCCCGTCTATCACATATGTATCAGTGATAGGATTCTGCTGCACGACGATCTCATCAGCTTCATCGTCCTCATCAGCACATACCTCGTTATCTGATTTCCAGTCAACTATCTCTTCAGGTACAAACTCACCCTCTTCCAACTCTTCATCTTCAAAATCAAAACCCAAATCCATCGGATCGTCATCAAGATCCATGAGAGCATCAATCATCTCACTAATCTCAAAATCCGTAGGCTTAGATCAACTAGCCTCTCCTACTTCACCTCCTGCTTGACTTGGCTCCCCCTGAGATTGAGCAGCCTGAGCAGCAGAAAAATCGACTGGCTGATTCTGTCTTTGAGAGCTGGGATCATTGCCTTGGTTATCTTCTTCATCATCATCTCTCGGCCTCTGTACTTGTTGTTCTCGGCACGATGTCTCCCCCTGAGCCTGTAAATTTTTCATTAACTGCTCAATTAGGGAGCGCATCGACCTTATCTCAGGTGCCTGATCGCAGACAAAAGTTTTTAACTCTACGTTCTCTTCCTGAACTTGCTCCACAATCTTCTTCAAATCGGCATTCTCTTTATCAAGATTTGCATTATGAGACTGAATTTCACCGATTGCCTTTGTTAGGCCTAAGATTTGGACATTTTGAAACTCAACGCGAGCTTTAAGCTGTAGAAACCTTTGGTTGTCGGCGTATGTGGTCGAGGTTGATGGAATGGACTGTATAGGAGTAGGAATGATCGGCGATGGAATATATGGTTCATCGCGAGGTGGTGGTGGTGGAATGGTGGTTTGAGGTTCTTGAGGTTGAGGGATTTGAGGTTGAAAAATTTCTGGTTGTTCTGCGAAGGCTGAAGATGATCCTTGCATAAATCTGTGACGCTTGGCCCGTTGCCTTGTCACTAACGGAGCAATCTCTTCTTCTTCAAAATCGGAGTCCTCATACTCTCTTGATGCGCGCCTCCTTGAAGCTTCTTCATTTATAACCACTAATCTAGAACCATAAGTCTCTATTCGTACTGCTGGTTCAGTAGATACTGACTCTGGAGCTTCAACCTCTAACTCCTCCATCTCTTCTGATTCGGTAGCTGATGATGACAAGTCATACCAGTCTGCTCTGGTTCATATTCTTCGACATCCCTCAGCACATCTTCTTCTCCCTTTGGAGGCTCTAGCAATTCTCCAATCAATGCTGCAGATATTTCTTCATTGGCATTAGGTCCTGCTTCCCAAATTTCATTTAGAGTCTGGCACAACTGATCAGCTTCACTTGGGACATTCGAAGGCCCTGCTTCTTGTATCTCTGGCTGCTGACTTGTAGAAGGCCTAGACGCCTGAGTCTGACTCGCAGTGGCTCTTGGTCGTCGCCTTTGTTGTTGTGCTCGCGGTGGCTGTGGTTGTTGTTGTTGTTGTTGCTGTGGTTGTCTAGGTTGAACTTCAACTTCCCCTGCCCAGTTGGCAGTATCCGGGGCTTCAAAATTCCTATCCAAGACAGTGCCAAACATCGGTCGCTCAACTGGAACCGCCAACTTTCCTCTGTGTGAGGAGCAATCAGCAAAAATCCTCTTATCCATCACTGCTACGCTTTGAATCTCATTCAACTGCGGCAGATTCGGCAAGAAATGCCTGATGAGCATCATTATAAATCGAGGATACAGCAGAAATTGTTGCTGCTCTGGAGCCGAAATTTTATGGACGAATTCTGAGAAAAACATCTGAGAAAAGCTGAATTGTCGATTATACAGTAAAGCGATCATCCCAGACTGGATCTTCGAGACGATGTAATCAAAACCGGCTTTCTTTGCCGCGAAACAAACCATGAAAACATGAGCCAAGAATTTCCATTGGCCAATAAGCCCGCTCTTCATATATGAAGTCTTTGTAACATCTAGACTGTAACCCATTCTCTGAAAGGCCGCTTGCCTAATACTCAGAGGAAAATCGATAGGCCCAGATTCTTCTTCCTGAGAGCCTAGCTGCAACACTTGACGCAGCATATCGGCAGAGAACACCAACGGTTGCCCTGCGATCCTTGTTCTTAGCACTGTCGGGGTGACAGAGCAGTCTACCTGAAGATGATCATAAAATTGGCGAACATAGGGAATAATAATCTGAATGTTATGGGATAAGGCAAATGCAATCCTAGACTCTACTAGGAAATCCAACATTTGTCGAAAACCCTGCGCCTCAGGGATATGATGGTCGGGGGGAATGACCGTATTATGCTTCTGCACAAAAACTCGAACAGCCATATCTGCACAATAGATTAATTATTAGAATTAATAAAAATCAATAAACTTGCCTAAATTCAAATTTGTTTTATTTTGAACTTGATTAAGTACAAAATCCAACACAAATGAAATTCTACAAGTTTAATTAAATTTAAATTGAATAATTCAAATAAAATGACAGATTCGAATAGACAGATTTGAATAAACCCTATTTTCGAATTTGATGACAGATTCGAATGACATGGTCTTCTCGAGTTTACTGACAAACTCGAGAAAGTCCATGAACAGATTCGAAAACTCGTCGGCCAAGGCTTAATCAAAAACCCAAGATTTTAACCATTTTGAACTTAGCAACATTAGTCCAACTAGGTTCTAATCACTGATTTTTGTCTTTAATTTGACTTTTTAACGGTTCAAACTTTGTAATTTTGCAAAATCCGATTTCGACCAACAAACCTTACAAATGTGGTGATTTTGACTTAAATGGTGTATAAAACTACTCAAATCTTGTACAACCTAGTTGATTATACCTAGAAGTATCAGTAGAATCGAAACACCAAGCAAGAAACTCGACAAATTATCGTTTATGTGGAAAACGATAGATTCGAGGAAATAGATTCGAGGTCGCCGGATAGATTCGAGAAGGTAGATTCGAAAACAGATAGGAGTAATGACAGTCATTGTTACCTATTTATAATACCAACCTTCGAATCTATGGCCAGACTCGAATCTACTGACAGATTCGAAAACTACCCAATTTCGAGTTTGTCCTAAACTCGAATTACACCAAACACTTAGAAAAATTTTGAAAATTTTGAAATAACTTCAACTTTTTCAACCTTTTCAATGGTATTGTGTAACAAGATAAACTATGCCAAATCTTTTACCCTAAGCACAAGATATTTCACGCAGTGTTTATTTTATCCAACTATGAATGCACCCTCAATAATTTTTGACCTTTTACCTAAGTAAAAAATAAAATAAACTAAAATAAAGTAAAATAAACTAAGGTAAAATTAAATAAAATAAAAATTTTGACCAAAAAATTTAACTTAGACTTAAGCTATACTTATTAAAATTAACAACCTAAGCTAAACAGTAAACACAATATTTTTGATGAGTATAGTCAAGGAAAGGTTCAATCAGATAGCGATGTCAGATACTCACTTTCAGTACTTAAACTTTCACACTTAGGAATTTTTATTCCTTTGATTGTTTGTCGTGAAATACCTATTTAGCCGATTGTTGGTATTTACCCCTTTAAACATTCTACATTTTCGGAATATCCCTTGGCATTTTTATTTATCATGAAATTATCTTACGTGACCCAGACATAGACATACTTTTATGATCAAGGCACACAGACAAAGATTCTAACTTGTTGATATTTGCAAACTTTCTTTAAAAGACAAACACCGGACACAGGTCTGTATTTTCATACAACAAAGTGTCTTAGTTTGACTTAAGGTTTATTCTTAAAGTTAGCAAGACAGCGGTGACAGGTCTGTACCGACGTACAACAAAGCGACATATCTTGCCAACCCGAATCTAAACAGAGGCAACAGGTCTATACTTACATACAACAGAGTTACATGTTTTTGACTCTCAATTTTGTATGATTTTTCTATTCTTTCCATTTTAAGATGTATTTGATGTTGCTATACATCCCCAGAAAGTTTGCATACCTCATTTAGATTCAAAGTTTGTATGTCTTGTACATAAAAATTAAGACCGATTGGTCGTACATCGAAGTTAGTGACATGTTTGACTTTTTCTTGAATATTTTATTTGCCTTGAGACTCCCTACATGTATTATGCCTACCAACACATCAAACTAAAATAAAATATAACACTTAGAATTTTAGTTGCATTATGTGTGAAAGCCTAAACACTTAGAGTTTGTAACGACTGTGCTAATTTTCGTCACTTTGTTTCTAAGACTTAACTCATTTTCTGATATTCTCATTTTTTTTTTTTGTATTTTTCTGATTTTCTCTTTTTTTTTTCTTTTGTTTTTCATAAAGAGATAGCAATAAAATATGATAACCTACTAACTTACTAAAAATAGAAACTTACTAAAAATAGAAACTATTCTAAATTAGCAGACTTACTATAAAAAGAAAGAAATACTACTTCTATAAAAGGAAAGAAACTACTACTAAGGTCAAATTACTCTGGGTTGCGCATTCCATTCAGTTGAATTAAATACTCAAACCGTGACTTATCAAATGCTTTGGTAAATAAATCTGCATTATTATCTTCCGTTGCCACTTTTACCAATTTGATTAAGTTCTTTTCAGCACAATCACGAATAAAATGATGCCTTATGTCTATGTGCTTTGTTTTACTGTGTTTAACTGGGATTATTTGTTATAGCAATTGTAGATTGATTGTCTATCCTAATTGGAGTTTGAGTGTAACCCAAACCGTAATCCCGCAATTGTTGTTGTATCCACAGAACCTGTGAGCAGCAACTACCAGCAGCAACATATTCGGCCTCGCACGTTGACACGGCTACCGACGTCTGTTTCTTGCATTGCCAGAATACTAATCTCTCTCCTAGGAACTGGCAACCTCTAGTTGTTGACTTGCGCGTCAAGCTGCATCCTCCGTAGTCAGAATCCGTGAATGCCTCCAACTCTAGATCTCCCTCCGCGTGATACCAAAGTCCCAGCTTCGGTTTCGACTTGAGGTATCGTAGAATCCGCTTCACAGCTTTCATGTGTATCTCCTTCAGATTAGCTTGAAACCTAGCACAAATACACACAGCAAACATAATGTCAGGTCTTGAAGCAGTTAAATACATAAGTGATCCAATCATGGCCCAATATAACGTCGGATCCACATCGGTATCACTTTCAGTACCCGGTCCGAGATTATGATTCACTTGAATCGGCGTGCTGAAATGGGCAGTCAATTTTGTTCCTTCCATCCTGAAACGCTCCAATATGTCATAGACATACTTAGTCTGATGGATAAACATCCCTTCCTTCTTCTGGTCAACTTGTAACCCCAAAAAGAAAGTTAACTCTCCTATTGCACTCATCTCGAATTTCGACTTCATCACCTTCTCGAAATCTTTGCACATCTGTTCGTCTGATGATCCAAAAATGATATCATCGACGTACACTTGTACCAAGATAAAATGTTCTCCCTTCTTCTTAACAAACAGAGTACTATCTATCCTACTCCTTTCAAACCCGTTCTCTAATAAATGGTTGGATAGAGTCTCGTACCACGCCCTCGGTGCCTGATGCAATCCATATAGAGCCTTATCTAAACGATATACTCTATCAGGATATTTTGGATCTGTAAATCCGGGCGGTTGTTCTACATACACCAACTCCTTCACTTTCCCATATAGGAAAGCACTCTTCACATATAGTTGATATACCTTAAAGCCTTTGAAGGAGGCAAACGCCAAAAACAACCTAATGGCTTCCAGCCTTGCTACTGGTGTAAACACCTCATTGTAATCGATTCCCTCCTCTTGGTTGAAACCCTTTACAACTAGCCTAGCCTTGTTGCGAGTGACTATACCTCGATCCTCTCTCTTGCACTTAAAAACCCATTTGGTTCCTATTGCAACTTCCCCTCGAGGTAATGGAACTAACTCCCACACTTCTAGTTTCCTAAACTGCGAGAGTTCTTCCTGCATCGCTTCAACCCAGGAGATATCCTTAAGTGCCATTTGCACATTTTTAGGCTCTACTTGTGATATGAAACAAGAATAGAGACATGTGTGATATGCCTCGGAGTCATTTATCATCGACAACATCACAGTGTTTTTATTTAAACTACTCCTAGTCCTCACACTCTCGTTAGGATTTCTTATGATGCTTTCTATAGGATGGTTCTTGTTGATCCTAGAGGTCTCTATCTCGTCAACTCTTAGATTATCTCCTAAGTTGGATCCTATTTCACCTAATGGGGGAACAGTCTCAGCTTCCACATTTTCCTCCTCACGGACATTTTCCTCAGAGTTGGAACTTGTTGGCCGATTCTGATTCTCAGTTGTAGGTGCCTCTGGATTGGTAACTTCTGGAGATCCATCTTCAGTCGCAGTAGGTTCGGATGCGGATTGAAATGTGGTCCTCGGAAAGGTATGACCTTCGTCATTCAGATGCAACGTCGCCATGTCCTTTTCGATTGTACCTGCATTTTCATCCAAAGGAATGTTAAATGACTCAAATAACTTATCATAGTCAAATATCCATTCCGGACCTGTTTGGGGTTCATGTGTATAACTTGTGACCTCAATGTTATACACAATCTCAACCGTACCATTTGTTTTGTTAAAAACCCGTTTGTTTGGTGAGTTCGGCACATAACCTAGGAAGTATCCTTCGTCAGCCTTTTCACCAAACTTCGGTTGATGTTTTGTTCGCAAAAGAGTGCATGGTACCCCAAACGGTTCGAATCCAGTTAAATTAGGTGGCCGTTTATTCAAAATTTCGTAACAGGTTTTGTTCAAAGATTTGACAGTTAGGACCCTGTTTAAAATGTGACATGCGGTATTCACTGCCTCCCCCCAAAACATGGTAGGAAGCTTTGAATCCGACAACATAGTCCTAGCTGCCTCAATCAGTGTCCTGTTTTTACGTTCGGCCACCCCATTTTGTTGAGGTTCATATGGTGCACTAAATTGATGCACGATGCCCTTTGATAGGCAATATACACCAATTAAAGTGTTTTTGAACTCTGTTCCATTATCACTACGTATCCTTTTAACCCGTGTTCCGTAGGAATTCTCCACTTGGTCTAAGAACCCGATAAGCTTGGAAGCCGTCTCGTCCTTTGTACCTAGAAAGAAAACCCAAGAAAATCGTGAGTAATCGTCAGTGATAACTAAACAAAACCAACTACTTCCTATACTCCTTTTGTTGATTGGACCGAAGAGATCCATATGCAACAAATCGAATGTTGAGGTAATGGAGTTCTGCGTCTTGGACTTGTGTGTCTTCTTATGTTGTTTGTCCTTCTTGCATGGTAGAAACTTGTTCTCGAACTGAAAGCTCTTCATGGGCACACCTTGCACCAACCCATTCTTCGTTATGTATTTCATCTTTCTTAGGTGCAAGTGAGCCATGCGTCTGTGCCACAACACTGATTCCGTCTCCGAAGCTTTTGATAGTATATCTAGCATGTACAAGTCATTCTTCCTTGGAGCCCGCATCAATATCCAATCTTCAGGTATCTTGAATCCCGGTTTTAACACTAACGCTTTAGTGTCAGTAAACAGCACTGAATTCTTCTTATCACAGATTTGAGATACACTAATGAGATTATGAACTAGTTTATCAACGTGATAAACTTGATCCAATGTAATCGTCCCATTAGTGACTTCTCCAGTTCCAGTGATAGTTCCTCCCTTATTACCCGCGAATGATACAAATCCCCGATTCCCACCTTTGAAGTCTGTAAGGAGACTTCGTTCCCCTGTCATGTGCCTGGAGCATCCACTGTCGACGAACCATTTGTTGTTTAGACCTGTGGTAATCTCCTGCACATGAAAGAAAATCGGTTAGTTATCACGGGGAACCCAAGCCATAACTGACTTGGTTATACCATTCTCGTCCACATACTTAAACTCTTTCAAATACCCATCTCGCCTTTCAGGTGACTTGGGTCGTTGAACAGGAGTTTGTTGTGGTGCCGAGTGATGTAAATTCACTCTTTGCCTTTGAGTAGGCATTTGCTGTGGAGCTCTAGAATAATTCCGGTTATATTGCATTTCAGATTGAGATCCCTGAGCTCTAACCGGTGCGTAATGTCTAACGGGAGTATGTGACCTAACTGGAGTATGTGCCCTGCTAGGTGTTGTGCTCCTATAGACTTGTTGAGGTGCTGACCTAGATTGATGAATGACACGATTCGGTGAATTTGTCCTAACCACTTCTTTTGGTCCAACCTTAATCGGTGTTTGTTTCACAACTTGTTTTGGTGCAGCCTGCACAGTTTTCTCGGTACTCTGAGAACTACTAGTGCTCGCCAGAGTTGTTGAGGGTTTAGGCTGTTCCGGCTTCACTGTCTTAGGTGTCGTATCAACTTTCCTATGTGGACAGGTAGAAGCGACATGCCCCCTCTCGTGACATCTAAAGCATGACATTTTGTCTATTGGCTTCTTTTGTGAGCCCTTAGACTTAGGTGTCTCACTATTGTCTTGGTCCTTTTGTACATCTATAGCGACTGGCTCATCGTCCTGATCATTAAAATCAACTTTATGTTTTCCTGCAGGTGTTTCACTGGAGGAAGCCACAAATTTGACTTTCTTAACCTTGACGGTTGTATCAGTCACCTTAGGTGTATTTTCTACTACAGGCTCAGATGTAGGTGCATGTAAGTCCTCTAAGTCTACTGATTTATCAGTTTTCTCCTGAGGTTGAGGCACATAGTTTGCATTAAAAGGTGGAGGAATTTCATTAAATCCTAGACCTACAGGCTTTTTAGATTGACGTTGTGCATCTAAAACTTTCCCTAGGTTAAGACTTGAATTCCTAAACTTCTCTAACTTACTATTAGCCTCTGCTACCTTCACCTTTGTTTCAGCTAGCTCTACTTCTTTTGTCTTAAGATCTTTGGTTAAGGCCTCTATGTGCTCATACATCAGTTCTAATCTAACGCACTGCTCACTCAGCTTGTCCTTTAGCTCTATTTCTGAAGTTGAAGGCCGTCAGAGAGTGTTATCATACCAAATGTTGAAGGAGGATGATAAGAAACTGTATGAAGCCGAGAACAAAGCGTTTTCGATAATTCGAATGGTGTTGCCTCAGGATATACTACACACAATTAGGACTCAAAAGACATCTAAGGAACTTTGGGAGTCACTAGAGAAGAGGTGTGAGGGTAATCCTAGAGTTTGACGAAAGCGTATGGAGCTGTTGAAACAACAATTTGCTATTTTCAAGGCGTTAAAGGATGAACAGCTGGATGATACCATCACCCGGTTCTATCATCTGTTGACGGAACTTGAAAGTCACGGGATTGAGTATATTGACACCGACAAGAACAATAAGCTTCTTGATGCCTTACCAGCCAAATGGGCTATGTATGTGGCAATGATCAAGTTGAATGAAGACAAGTATTATACCCAATCTCTGGAGGATATTGTGGGAACGTTGCGAGCTTATCATTTCGAGCTACTGAAGGCCGAAACTGATTACGAACAAGTCCAGAATCCAGCAATGTATTTTGGAAAATCAACAAAACCTTCAGCGATCGCTGATCTGAAGACTGCTACAGCGTTTTTCACCGGAGAAACGTCGTCATCAGCAGAGTCTGATGACAAACTGAACAGAGCGTTCTTAGGGTTGGGAAGATCAGAAGAACAACAACCTCAAGCAGCACAGGCGACAACATCTCAGAGCTATTCTAAGATGCCCATGAGCGCTAAATTAGCGGAAGAACATTTGAATCTACTTGCTTCATTTGTGGCTGCATACGGGAACTGCGTTCAGGGAAAAATCAACGATCCTGCTCTCTGGGATGAAGACTATGATCAGGTCGACCCTGACGATCTTGAGGAAATGGATCTTAAATGACAACTGGCCATGGTAACCCAACGGGTTAAAAGATTCATCAAATGAACTGGGAGGAATCTGACGATGAGCAATAAGGGGATTGGATTTGATAAGTCCAAGGTCAAGTGCTACAACTGTCAAGGTCTGGGACACTTCGCCAGAGAATGTCAGAGACCGAAGGTAGATACATACCAAGGGCAAAACCAGCATCATGGACAGTTTCAGAATCAGTCTCAACAGAGACACCTTCCAAGTTCATCTGCCGGTCAAGCTAATCTTGCTGGTCTATTATCGAACGTCACTTCAGACAGACAGCTGGATGGAACCTACGACTGGAGCTCACATCCGGAATCAAATGCTAGAGCCTTCATGGCTGAAGTCACGGAGAATGGATGTGAAGGGGAAGAGCAGACCACAAGGGACAACAGTCCGATGTGGGTGGAGAAGACGAATGATCAGACGCTACTGGAGTTTGCCGCTCAAATGGCCAACGTGGAAACCGACCACACAAAGGTTAGTCTGACTTACTCTCTTTTTCATGAATTATGCTTGTTATGTGTTACTTCTAACGATAGGTTAAATCTAGTCTTAGAATCACATCAAACCATAACTGCTCAAAATGAGTCTTTAAAGGTGGATAACGCTAGCCTAAACGATATTAAACAAGATCTTAAGGAAAAACTAAAGGCTGATGCTCAAGATGTAATAGTTCTGAAAGACAAACTGAGTGAGCAGTGTGTTAGGTTAGAGCTTATGTATGAGCATGTAGAGGCCTTGACCAAAAACCTTAAGGACAAAGACATAGAGCTAGCTGAAACAAAGGTAAAGGTAGCAGAGGCCAATAGTAAGCTAGAGAAGTTTAGGAATTCAAGCCTGAACCCAGGGAAAGTTTTAGATGCACAACGTCAATCTAAAAAGCCTGTAGGTCTAGGATTTCATGAAATTCCTCCACCTTTCAATGCAAACTACGTGCCTCAACCTCAGGAGAAAACTGATAAATCAGTAGACTTAGAGGACTTACCTGCACCTATTTCTGAGCCTGAAATAGAGAATACACCTAAGGTGGCTGACACAACTGTCAAGGTTAAGAAAGTCAAATTTGTGTCTTCCTCCAGTGAAACACCTACAAGAAAACATAAGATTGATTTTAATGATCAGGACGATGAGCCAGTCGCAATAGATGTACAAAAGAACCAAGACACTAGTGAGACACCTAAGTCTAAGGGCTCACAAAAGAAGCCAATAGACAAAATGTCATGCTTTAGATGTCACGAAAGGGGGCATGTAGCTTCTACTTGTCCACATAGGAAAGTTGAAAATACACCTAAGACAGTGAAGCCAGAACAGCCTAAACCCTCAACAAGTGTGGCGAGCACTAGTGGTTCTCAGAGTACCGAGAAAACTGTGCAGGCCGCACCAAAACAAGTTGTGAAACAAACACCGGTTAATGTTGGACCAAAAGAAGTGGTTAGGACAAATTCAGCAAATCGTGTCATTAATCAATCTAGGTCAGCACCTCAACAAGTCTATAGGAGCACAACACCTAGCAGGGCACACACTCCAGTTACGTCACATACTCCCGTTAGACATTACGCACCGGTAAGAGCTCAGGGATCACAATCTGAAATGCAATATAATCGGAATTATTCGAGAGCTCCACAACAAATGCCTACTCAAAGGCAAAGAGTGAACTTACATCACTCGGCACCACAACAAACTCCTGTTCAACGACCCAAGTCACCTGAAAGGCGAGATGGGTATTTGAAAGAGTTTAAGTATATGGACGAGAATGGTATTACCAAGTCAGTTATGGCTTGGGTTCCCCGTGATAACTAACCTATTCTCTTTCATGTGCAGGAGATTACCACAGGTCTAAACAACAAGTGGTTCATTGACAGTGGATGCTCCAGGCACATGACAGGGGAACGAAGTCTCCTTACAGACTTCAAGGGTGGGAATCGGGGATTTGTATCATTCCCGGGAAATAAAGGAGGAACCATCACTGGAACTGGAGAAGTTACTAATGGGACGATTACATTGGATCAAGTTTATCACGTTGATAAACTGGTCCATAATCTCATTAGTGTATCTCAAATCTGTGATAGGAAGAATTCAGTGCTTTTTACTGACACTGAAGCGTTAGTGCTAAAACCGGGATTCAAGATACCTGAAGATTGGATATTGATGCGGGCTCCAAGGAAGAATGACTTGTACATGCTCGATATGAACAAGCCGGATACTTCGATGGGTCCGATCTGCATACTATCAAAAGCTTCGGAGACTGAATCAGTGTTGTGGCACAGACGCATGGCTCACTTGCACCTAAGAAAGATGAACTACATAACGAAGAATGGGTTGGTGCAAGGTGTGCCTATGAAGAGCTTTCAGTTCGAGGATAAGTGTCTACCATGCAAGAAAGGCAAACAACATAAGAAGACACACAAGTCCAAGACGCAGAACTCCATAATCTCAACATTCGACTTGTTGCATATGGATCTCTTCGGTCCAATCAACAAAAGGAGTATAGGAGGTACAATCGAAAAGGACATGGCGATGTTACATCTGAATGACGAAGGTCATACCTTTCCGAGGACTACATTTCAATCCGCATCTGAGCCTACTGTGACTGAAGATGGATCTCCAGAAGTTACCAATCCAGAGGCACCTTCAATTGAGAATCAGACTCAGACAACAAGTTCCAACTCTGAGGAAAATGTCCACGAGGAGGAAAATGTGGAAGCTGAGACTGTTCCCCCACTAGGTGAAATAGGATCTAACTTAGGAGATAATCTGACTGTTGACAAGATAGAGACCTCTAGGATCAACAAGAACCATCCTATAGAAAGCATCATAGGAAATCCTAACGAGGGTGTGAGGACTAGGAGTAGTTTAAATAACAACACTGTGTTGTTGTCGATGATAAATGACTCCGAGGCATATCGTACCTGTCTCTATTCGTGTTTCATATCGCAAGTAGAGCCTAAGAATGTGCAAATGGCACTTAAGGATAACTCCTGGGTTGAAGCGATGCAGGAAGAACTTTCGTAGTTTTTTAGGAAACTAGAAGTGTGGGAGTTAGTTCCATTACCTCGAGGAGAAGTTGCAATAGGAACCAAATGGGTTTTTAAGTGCAAGAGAGATGATCGGGGTATAGTCACTCGCAACAAGGCTAGGTTAGTTGTAAAGGGTTTCAACCAAGAGGAGGGAATCGATTACAACGAGGTGTTTGCGCCAGTAGCAAGGCTGAAAGCCATTAGGTTGTTTTTCGCTTTTGCCTCCTTCAAGGGATTTAAGGTCTATCAATTAGATGTAAAGAGTGCTTTCCTATATGGGAAAGTGAAGGAGCTGGTGTATGTAGAACAGCCGCCCGGATTTACAGATCCAAAATATCCTGAGAGAGTATATCGTTTAGATAAGGCTCTATATGGATTACATCAAGCACCAAGGGCGTGGTACGAGACTCTATCCAACCATTTATTAGAGAACGGGTTTGAAATGGGTAGGATAGATAGTACGCTGTTTGTTAAGAGAAAGGGATAACACTTCATCTTGGTACAAGTGTACGTCGATGATATCAGTTTTGGATCATCAGATGAACAGATGTGCAAAGATTTCGAGAAGGTGATGAAGTCGAAATTCGAGATGAGTGCTATGAGAGAGTTAAATTTCTTTTTGGGGTTACAAGTTGACCAGAAGAAGGATGGTATGTTTATCCATCAGACGAAGTATGTCTATGACATATTAGAGCGCTTCGGGATGGAAGGAACAAAATTGACTGCCCATTTCAGCATGCCGATTCAAGTGAATCACAATCTCGGATCGGGTACTGAAAGTGATACCGATGTGGATCCGACGTTATATCGGGCCATGATTGGATCACTTATGTATTTAACTGCTTCAAGACCTGACATTATGTTTGCTGTGTGTATTTGTGCTAGGTTTCAAGCGAATCCGAAGGAGATGCATATGAAAGCTGTGAAGCGGATTCTACGATACCTCAAGTCGAAACCGAAGCTGGGACTTTGGTATCACGCAGAGGGAGATCTAGAGTTGGAGGCCTTCACGGATTCTGACTACGGAGGATGCAGCTTGACGCGCAAATCAACAACTGGAGGTTGTCAATTCCTAGGAGGGAGACTGGTATCCTGGCAATGCAAGAAGCAGCCGTCGGTAGCCGTGTCAACGTGCGAGGCCGAGTATGTTGCTGCTGGTAGTTGCTGCTCACAGGTTCTGTGGATACAACAACAATTGCGGGATTACGGTTTGGCTTACACTCAAACTCCAATTAGGATAGACAATCAATCAACAATTGCTATAACAAATAATCTAGTTAAACACAACAAAACAAAGCACATAGACATTAGGCATCATTTTATTCGTGATTGTGCTGAAAAGAACTTAATCAAATTGGTAAAAGTGGCAACGGAAGATAATAATGCAGATTTATTTACCAAAGCATTTGATAAGTCACGGTTTGAGTATTTAATTCAACTGAATGGAATGCGCAACCCAGAGTAAATTTGACCTTAGTAGTAGTAGTTTATTTCCTTTTATAGTCATAGTATTTCTTTCTTTTTATAGTAGTCTGCTAATTTAGGATAGTTTCTATTTTTGGTAAGTTTCTATGTTTAGTAAGATAGTAGGTTATCTTCTTTTAGTGCTTTTTATTATGAAAAACAAAAGAAAAAAGAGAGAAAATCATAAAAATACAAAAAAAAAAAAGAGAATATCAGAAAAGGAGTTAAGTCTTGGAAGCATATGTTCAAAGTGACGAAAATTAGCACAGTCGTTACAAACTCTAAGTGTTTAGGCTTTCACACATAATGCAACTAAAATTCTAAGTGTTATACTTTATTTTAGGTTGATGTGTTGGTAGGCATAATACATATAGGGAGTCTCAAGGCAAATAAAATATTCAAGAAAAAGTCAAACGTGTCACTAACTTAGATGTATGACCAATCGGTCTTAATTTTTATGTACAAGACATACAAACTTTGAGTCTAAATGAGGTATGCAAACTTGTTGGGGATGTATAGCTACATCAAATACATCTTAAAATGGAAAGAATAGAAAAATCATACAAAATTGAGAGTCGAAAACATGTAACTCTGTTGTACGTAAGTACAGACCTGTTGCCTCTGTTTAGATTCGGGTTGGCAAGATATGTCGCTTTGTTGTACGTCGGTACAAACCTGTCACCGCTATATTGCTAACTTTAAGAATAAACCTTAAGTCAAACTAAGACACTTTGTTGTATGAAAATACAGACCTGTGTCCGATGTTTGTCTTTTAAAGAAAGTTTGCAAATACCAACAAGTTAGAATCTTTGTCTGTATGCCTTGATCCTAAAAGTATGTCTATGTCTGGGTCACGTAAGATAATTTCAAGATAAATAAAAATGCCAAGGGATATTCCGAAATGTAGAATTGTTAAAGGGGTAAATACCAACAATCAGCTAAAATGGGTATTTCACGACAAATAATCAAAGGAATCAAAAATTCCTAAGTGTGAAAGTTTATGTACTGAAAGTGAGTATCTGACATCGCTATCTGATTGAACCTTTCCTTGACTATACTAATCAAAAATATTTTGTTCAGCGTTTAGCTTAGGTTGTATATTTTAATAAGTATAGCTTAGGTCTAAGTTAAATTTTTAGTCAAAATTTTAAATTTTGTTTTCACTTAGTTTTTATTTTATTCTAGTGTATTTACCTTAGTTTATTTTATTTTATTTTTTTACTTAGGAAAAAGGTCAAAAATTACTGAGGGTGTATTCATAGTTGGATAAAATAAACACTGCGTGAAAAATCTTGTGCTTAGGGTAAAAGATTTGGCATAGATTATCTTGTTACACAATAAAGTTGAAAAAGTTGAATTTATTTCAAAATTTTTGAAATTTTCTAAGTGTTTTGGGAATTTCGAGTTTAGTTTACACTCGAATTAGGGTAGTCTCGAATCTGTCAGTAGATTCGACATTGGCCTTAGATTCGAAGTTAGGTGGTATATATAGGTTAACAGTAACGTCATTAAGTCTTACTTGTTTTCGAATCTATACCCTCGAATCTACTTAGGCGACTTCGAATCTATCGGCTCGAATCTACCGTTTTTCATAAAAACGACAATTTGTCGAGTTTCTTACTTGGGGGTTCGACTCTACTGATATATCTAGGTATAATCAACTTGGTTGTACAAGATTCATGTAGTTTTATACTCCATTTAAGTCAAAATCACCAATTTTGTAAAGTTTGATAGTCAAAATCGTGTCTTTCAAAATTTCAAAGTTTGGACCGGTAAAAAATCAAATTAAATACATAAATCAGTGATTAGAACCTAGTTGGACTAATGTATGTGATTTTCTAAGTTCGAAATGGTTAAAATCATGGGTTTTGATGAAGAATTGACCGACGACTGTTCGAATCTGTTCGTGGACTTTCTCGAGTTTGACAGTAAACTCGAGAAGCCCATTACATTCGAATCTGTCATAAAATTCGAAATAGGGTGTCTTCGAATCTGTATATTCGAATTTGTCATTTTATTTGAATTATTTGAATTATTTGCATTTCTCAATTTAATTAAACTTGTGGAATTTCATTTGTGTTGGATTTTGTACTTACACAAGTTCAAAATAAAACAAATTTGAATTTAAGCAAGTTTATTGATTTTTTAATAATTCTAACAGTTTATCTATTGTGCAGATATGACTGTTCGTGCATTCGTGCCGAAGCATAATACGGTCGTTCCCTATGATCATCATATCCCTGAGGCGCAGGGCTTTCGTCAAATGATGGATTTTCTTGTTGAATCTAGGATTGCTTTTGCTTTATCTCACAATATTCAGATTGTAATTCCCTATGTTCGCCAATTTTGTGATCATCTTCAGGTGGACTGCTCTATCACCCCGACAGTGCTGAGAACTAGAATAGCTGGACAACCGCTAGTGTTTTCTGCCGATATGTTGCGTCAAGTGTTGCAGCTAGGATCTCAGGAAGAGGAGTCTGGGCCTATTGACTATCCCCTAAGTATTAGGCAGGCAACTATTCAAAGGATGGGTTACAGCCAGGATGTTACGAAGGCATCTTACATGAAGAGCGGGCTTATTGGCCAATGGAGATTTTTGGCTCATGTCTTTATGGTTTGTTTTGCAGCTAAGAAAGCCGGTTTTGACTATATAGTCTCGAAGATCCAGTCTGGGATGATCGCGTTAGTGTATAATCGGCCTTTCAGCTTTTCGAAGATGTTTTTCTCAGAATTTGTTCATCAAATCACCGCTCCAGAGCATCAACAATTTCTGCTGTATCCACGATTCATAATGATGCTCATCAGGCATTTCTTGCCGAATTTGCCTCAGCTGAATGATATCCAAAGCGTAGCTGTGATGGATAAAAGAATTTTGCTGATTGCTCCTCGCACAGAGGAAGGTTGGCGGTTCCGGTCGAGCGACCATTGTTTGGAGCTGTTTTGGATAGATATTTTGAAGCCCCAGATACTGCCAACTGGGCAGGGGAAGTTGAAGTTCAAGCTAGACAGCCACCGCAACAACAACAACAACAACCACAACCACCGCGAGCACAACAACTAAGGCGAAGACAAAGAGCTACTGCGAGTCAGACTCAGGCATCCAGGCCTTCGACAAGTCAACAACCAGAGGTACAGGAAGCAGGGCCTTCAAGTGCCGCAACGGAATCTGAGCAAATAGCCCAAACTTTGGAAGAAATCTGGGCGTCTGGGCCTCATGCAAATGAGGAAATAACTGCAGAGTTGGTTGATCAGTTACTAGAGCCTCCAGAGGGAGAAGAAGATGTGCTGAGGGATGTTGGCGAATAGGAACCAGAACAGACTGGTAATGATGAGTCATCATCTGCCACTGAGTCAGAAGAAATGGAGGATTTAGAGGTTGAAGCTCCAGAGTCCGTATCTACTGAACCAGCAGTTCGGATAGAAACTTATGGATCTAGAATAGTGGTGATTAATGAAGAAGCTTCAAGGAGTCGTGCATCAAGAGAGTCTGATGACTCTGATTTTGAAGAAGAAGTGGTTGCACCATTAATGACGAGGCAACGGGCCAAGCGTCATAGATTTATGCAAGGATCGTCTTCAGCCTCCACAGAACAACCATAAATTCCTCAACATCAAATTCCTCAACATCGGGAACCTCAAACCACCATTCCACCACCACCACCTCATGACAAACCATACATCCCATCACCGATCATTCCAACTCCACTTCAATCCATCCCATCAACCTCGTCCACATACGCCGACAATCAAAGGTATCTACAACTTAAAGCTCGTGTTGACTTCCAACATATCCAAATCTTAGGTCTAACAAAGGCAATCGGTGAGATTCAGACTCATAATGCAAATCTTGATAAGGAGAATGCTGATTTGAAGAAGATTGTGGAAAACGTTCAGGAAGAGAACGTAGAGTTAAAGACTTTTGTCTGCGATCAGGCAGCTGAGATAAGGTCGATGCGCTCCCTAATTGAGCAGTTAATGAAAAATTTACAGGCTCAGGGGGAGACGTCGTGCCGTGATCAAGAAGTACAGAGGCCGAGGGATGATGATGAAGAAGATAACCAAGGGAATGATCCCAGCTCTCAAAGACAGGATGAGCCAGTAGATTTTTCTGCTGCTTAGGCTACTCAATCTCAGGGGGAGCCAAGTCAAGCAGCAGGTGAAGTAGGAGAGACCAGTTCGTCTAAGCCTACGGATTATGAGATAAGTGAGATGATCGATGCTCTCATGGATCTTGATGACGATCCGATGGATTCGGGTTTTGATTTTGAAGATGAAATGGAAGAGCTGGAAGAGGGTGAGTTTGTGCATGAAGATATTGTTGACTGGAGATCAGATGATGAAGTGTGTTCTGATGAGGACGATGAAGCTGATGAAATCATCGTGCAGCAAAATCCTATCACTGATACATATGTGATAGAAGGAAACGATATTCTTAACATAGAAGTGGTGAATGCTGCGTTAAATGTTGAGCCATCAGTAGATGAACCTACCAGAGAATTAACGAATGAAGAGAAAAGAAAGTTGTGGTTCAGGGCTGAACAGAAGGAATTAGAGTTGAAAAAGAAGATAAGGGTGCCGGGGACTGGAAAACTATCAGGAAGCATATTAAGCTTGTTCTTTGATCGAGAACTGCAGCTATTCATAATTAAGAGAAAAGACGGGCTCCAGTACCTGAGGCGAACTCTTAAAGCATTCAATTCACTGCCAAAGATTGAGATCAACGCGTTAGAATGGAAAGAACTGATTAATATTGGCAATGATCCCTACGCAGATGTAATTGCAAGAATCATAAGGAAAGAGGGAAGATCAAGGAAGTTTGAACGTCTAAATCCAAGGATAGGAAGAAGAGTAGAGGATCCTTCAAGAATTGATCCTCTAACTGGGCGTCCTTGGATGAAGATTCAGTACAAACCTGTAAGATGTCTAAGAAAGGTGCCGCTCAAGCCTATGCCACAGAATGTCTTGAAGAATCTGAACTGGTGGTATGTCAATGATACGGGAGAAGCGGTAATGGAAGATTTTGAAGAAAAGGTGATTCTTAGAATCTATGATCCTTCGCATCTGGTAAACCTTTCTCGAGATGATCTTCAAATTTTGCATGCTCATAAGATCTCTAGTGACACTCATATGGATGGTGAGGCTAGGAAATATGAGAATGTAGTTAAAGTGTGTGTTGAAAAAGGTTTGTATGCTGGAAGTAGTTTGAATAAATAATAAACAAAGTTCTTTATCAAATGTGTGAATTATTAGAAGCTATCGTCAAGGGGGAGTCTGTTGGTACATCCTGTGTGACGATAGCAGTCTAAGTGATCCAACATTGTGGTTTAGCAAGTATGGTTGATAATTATTATTGTTTGTGTGTTTGAACTTAATGTAACGTATCACAAGAAGTTCAAACATAAAGATCAAAGATAATATCAATCATAAGATAAAGGCATAAGTTTCTACTCTAAGTTAATTAATTGAATGAGTAAATTCGAATCCTCAAAGGGCTAAGGATCGAATCTAGGTTAGATTCGAATAAGCCAATTGGGCAGATTCGAATGTGTTGAGTGGCAGATTCGAGATTGTCAGTGACGACAAACTCGAATGGGCCTTGGGCCGGATTCGAGTTTGGCCCATGGCAGACTCGAATTAGCCTCTATAATTAGGGATAGACTCGAAATATTATTAGACTTTTTGCAGAATTCGAGAGTGATTAAGCATTAAGCGATTTCGAGTTTATCATCAGTGTTAGTGCCGTTTAGGAGAGAATCAGTTCGTAGGTGCGTTCGTGTGTCATTCGTGCAGCTTCTGATAGTCTCCGTGTTTCTGGTGAGAGTTGTTTCCGTCTACCCGTTAACGAGGATTCCGCACTCGTTGACGGTTCCGCGTCTAGATAGATCTGTCAGTGCAAGACCTTACAGTGTCGGAATGTGAGTCAGTGCATAACATCGCGAGATCGCGTTAAAAACTCCAGAATTTCCATGTATTGCCCCGCCTCCGGTGCTTGGAGGTCAATACTGACCAATATTTTTTGCTTGTTGACAAAAGCACGGTCTGCCATTCCTGCACATGCAATAAACAGTTAAAACTGAATTTTTTAACACAAATAAGTTCACACGAACTTAGAGACCTACGAACTAATATGTAAGTTCGCACGAACGTATTCTGAATAAGTTCGTACGAACTTGTAGATACTTTGAATTAAGTTCGTACGAACTTGTTCTTGATGAACAAGTTCGTCGTCGACACTTTAACAACTAAACTCCTGATGTTAACACTTTTTAGACTTAATTGATCCATGAATCTAGTTCTAAAAGGTTCTAATCGAGTTTATTGAGGTTCTATTTTAAGTTTTATAGCCTTAAACTTAGTGTAGGTCCCAAAAGATATCCCAAGTATATAGCCTTAGGCTGTAAAGGGGGGGGGGTGAATACATCTATTTAAAAACTACACTTAATTTTCTCAATGTTTGTATGTATTATCAACGAATGTTAATTACAAACGAGTTTGAATGCGGAAAGGTTCAAGCTGAGATGACAGATACAACAGTATGTTCAACTAGTCTAAGACTGACTTAAACTGATTACAATGAATACACTCACTAAGAATCACTCACTGTGTTTACAAGACTCAGAGGAATAGCTTGAACAAGAACAGCTTAGACACCAAGCACTGTTTTATTCAAGCAGACTTGCATGAAAGACACACTTGAATGCACGTTCACTCTTGGATTCAGCACTTAGCTTTTTCTGCTTAGTCTTTCAATCCTTGGAAGTTTCTTTTTATACTCAATCAGAGGATCTAAGTGAAGCTTCTTCATTGAACGAAAGGAAAAAGGGAAAGTCTTGTTGAAAAGACAACATAAACTTTTCTGCACATTCTGAAAAGCAGACTTGTCTTCATGTGGGCAGAACTTTTGTCTTTTCACTTTGTCTACTGTTGGATTGGCTTTAACAAAATAAGGAATGTCAACTTTCTGTCTTTCTTCCTTTGTAAAGGCCTATTTTGATATAAGAAACGGTCTGTCAGCCTTTTTCAAATATCCCTTTGTCTTCATGTAACAGAACAGCTTGGGCAGGCTGAGCAGTTCTGATTTCCACTTTGTCTTCGACTTTGTAAAATGATCTTGCAGTCAAAAACAATACATGAGGACTTGGAAACACATTCCATAAAGTGTTTAGCCTGTTCACAAAGAACAGGCTCTGTTCACAAAGAACAGAACACTTGTAAACTGCCCAAGCCGCTCATCAGTGTAGAGCAGCGTAGACAGTTTATGTCCAGCCTGTTCAGCAGACTGAACAGCTTGGGCAAACTGTCTTTGTTGCAACGCATGCAACATGTAGAACAGCTTTGGACTGATATTGCAAATCATTTTCAGGTCTCAATAAGGCATATAACACGCCTTAAATTCAACCTTCAAATGCATCAACAGGTTTGATTTAGAATCTCCCCCTCAAATGCAGAACAGGTTTGACTAAGGCTTCTTTGTGCCTAACAATCTCCCCCTATTTGCAATAACCAGTCTAAGCTGGCTTTATCAAAAATCACTATATATTTTTACAGTACATTTGCTGAAATAGAATTACAACATCAAAGTGAAGTAATAGATTAGTTTATATCTACACTGATTTTTGATTACATAAAACAACACAAGTTTTTACAAAAGTACAACTGATGTACTGATGTATATTACAACTAATGCAAAAAACACAACTTATGTAAATAAAGTACAACTAATGTATATCAGACTTTGGACTGTTTGTGTTGGGAGCAGATAATGTTAAGCCTGTCCAACTGATGGACAACTTCCATTCTTCATCTACCCAGATGGTAGATGGACTTCACTACAATGGAGGGGCACCTTCAAACATCTTTTCAAGCTGTTCCCTTGTATCCTCAAGTTCTTGAACTTCACTTCTAATGATCATAACTTGGGATCTTCAAGTTCACCTCTCTCATAAAAGCCTCTGAGCTGATCCCAGGTGGCTGCTCTCCGCCTGCTTGACTGCCTAAATGAAACTGCAAGTCTGAAGGCTACAAGCTGTCTCAGATCCACCTTGTATAGATCTGATGCTCTCTGAAAGCATTTCTTCTGAGTAAAAGGATCTACAAAAAATGCCCGCAGCTCAGGCTCTTCAATGATCTTGCCATCTTCAAACTCTGTTCCACTAGGCAGGCTGTGGTCAACTCCTTTCATCTCAATAGCATAGTCACCTTGTTCTATCAAGGTGAGGAGTTGTTCCATCTCAGTGTCCTTCCTTGTCCTCCTGGCCTTTATTTTTGGTTATGTGACATAGACACCTTCACTAACTTCTTTGGAGATCAGGCCAAGATTCTTCACTCTCTCCATCAGCTTCTTAACATATGCTCTGATAGTCTTAGCAGTTTCTGACTTAGACTCACTCAGAGCAACTGCCAGCTCAATCCATTCTCTGTACCCCATTTGTGCAACATCAGTGAAGTCATATGTTTCTAGTTCTAGGCCTGTTGCACCCATTCTGGTTATTTTCAACTTCCACTAACTGCCTTTTCTTGATATGGGCACAGCTTTGACAATTGCTTCCTTGGCAAGCCTTCTATCAGCAACATCTTGAAATTTTCTTCTTGCCAGGTTGTCAAAGTGAAACTGAGCTCTTGCAGAAGGCACTGAGGTTTTGGTCACTGAGACCAGAGCACCCTTTTTTTTCTGCTTCATTCTCTTCTGCTGATCCCTTAGCAGCTTCCAATATTTTCTTTTGCACAACCAGAGTGGACATTTTAACTTTCCTTGCCTCTTGAAGTGCAAAAGACTTAGCAGCTTTGGCAGATTCTTCTTCTTTTCTTAGAGCTTCCAGGGCTTGAAGTTGTTCTTCTCTAAACTTAAAGTATTTGTGCATAGGAAGACCCATTTCTTTGGCCCTGGCTTCGTGAAATTTAATCTCTGCTGCTTTCTGTTGTTGGGGATCAGTTGCTGCTTTTTCTTTTCCTTTAGCTGCTGTAGTGACAGCAGCTTCAGGACTTTCCTCCTCCTCTTCTTCTTCTTCTTCAAGAATCAGATGCCTCCTTCTGCTGCTTGACCTGGCCTCAGGAATGAATTCCTCCCCCTTAGTCTGAGCAGGGATTGGAGATTCAACCTGAGTAGGTTGAGCAGTTTGGGAAGCACCCTCCAATGTACCTGTTGCAGATGCTCCTGTTGGTTGACCAGTGAGTATTGCAGGCACTGATTTCTCCTTAGGAGAAGAAGTTTTCTCCCCCTTAGACATAGTCTTCGAGGCAGATGACTTCTTCCCCTTTGAAGGAGATGTACCAGCACCTTCAACACCTGGTCTGCCTGAAGACAAAAAGTCAGCAGGCTTTCCAGCAGGTTTAGCAGCAGGCTTGGGGCCAACAAGGCTATGAACTAAGAAAGCCAGGTTGTCCTTCACCTCTGCAAGCTGGGAAAGACAGGTTTGAAGAGAAGAGGATTGGGTATCAGCAAGGGAAGTCAGCTTGAAAATGTTTTCCCTATCAGAAGCTGTGAACAAGAAACTTTGAAGCTGTGCAAGATGTAGTTCAAGAGAATGTTGCACATCAGCAAGGTTTGATGGCACAGAATTGGATAGGGAGCCGATGAGTGTGTTCAAGCTGGCTAGAGTGGCAGGAAGAGTAGAATTGCAAGAAGTGAGGAGAGATGACATCCGTTGAGAAATAGTTGTCATTGAGGACACAGAGTCCTGTTGTAGTGAAAGAATGAAGGAGAGGGATGTGGAGACATTTTGCAGCTGTGCAGTGAGTGCAAGCAGCTTTGGTGAATTATCAGGGTGTGGAGTGGTAGGGAAGGAATCCTTGAACAACTCAAAGAATCTTTTAAACTGTTCAGACACAGAGTCTGAAATAAGAGAGGGTAGAGAAGACATAGAGGTTTCTAAAGAACCAACTTTGTTGGTCAGCAGGGAAAGCTGATCCTTCAAAGGCAGGTCTTTAGGAGATGGAGGTGTATGGGTAGACTGTTTAGATTGGGTAGATGGAGAAGAAGATGATGAGGCTGGTGTATGAGGATGTGATGGAGAGGGAAGAGGAACATTTGAGAGAAGCTCCATAGCCTGGGCAAAAGTAATGTGGCCCAGCTTGGAGGGGTCAAAGGGTCCCTCAGCAGCGGCTGTAGCTGCATCATCAGCAGAAGGGGTTGATGTTGGGAGCCTTTCAGATGCTGCTTGTGTTGCAGTACCTTCATGAAGGCCAGTGGGTGTTCCCTCTGCAGTGCCTTGGTGTAAAAGCACCTCATCATAGTGAGTTGGGATATGCAATTCAACATCAGCAGTGGTGAAACCTGCTGATGGAGTTTGCATAGAAGGAGCAGCCTCACCCAAGGGATGGTATGTTCCCTGAGGTTCATCAGCTTGGGTTGTTGGTCCCTCAGCAGCTGTTTGGTGTAGAACAGCTGTATCATTAGGAGTAGAAATTGGAGGCTGTTCTGCTGATTGGTCTATACCAGCAGTGTGGGCACCTCGTGCAGACTCAGGGTGTAAGAAAGTTTGAGGTGGGGACATTGTGGACTCAGTATGGAGTGGAGAGGCCTCCTATCTTTCAATATTCTCAGCCTGTTGGGAGGCTGGAATAGTTGAGGTGGCTATCTCTGTTTGTACAACTGGCTCCTGTTGGGAGGAACCAGAGGGTTTAGGCTGACTCTGGGTGGACTCAGGTTGGAGTGAAGCAGGGTCCAATTGTGCTGAACCTTCTCCCAAAATAGGAGAGGCAGCAGGGGTGGCTTCTCTTACAACTGAACCCTGTTGAGAGGGAACAAAGGAGCTGGTTGTTTGGGCTGGTTTCTTTTTGGCTAGAGATTTGCGTTGGTATTGGAGGGATGAACTGGGTGATGTTGGAGAGGAGATGAGAGGTTCAGACTGAACAGGTTTAGAGACTGGGTCAGAAACAGGTGGGTTGACCTGTTCCATAGTCTCAGGTGCCACAAAGGCACCAGCCACAGAGGCTTCAGGTTCAACGAATGAACCAGGGTGAGGAGCCTGTTCCCCCTCAGCCACAGAGGCTAAGGGAGCAGACTCAGACTGAGCTGTTTTGGCCTTCTTGTGGACAGGCCCAACTTCAGTGGTTGCCATGGTCCTTTTAACAAGTTTGGACCTGGCTTTGGATTTTCTCTTGGGAGCAGCTTCTGGATTCACCCTCACATCAGAGGGTCCTTCCACCAATCCTAACAACCTCCTCATTGGTGTTGACAGAGGAGGCTCATTGGGAAGAACAGCAGTGTAGAAGACTCTATTCCCTATTACAGGGAAGGCAGCAGTATGAAGTAAAGGCTGAGAGTTGTACAAGTGCTCACCCCAAATGTGTCTGAATATGAGGCTCAGAAATCTGGGGTATCGAACAGCAGCTGGTCTTGGCTCCTGCTGCACCAGATTCCTCAAGTTCAGGAAGATCCACTTAGCCATGTCCATTGTAGTCCCATCCACCAGCTGTAGGACTATTGGGATTTCATCACGGCTTAGTTGGTCAAATGAACCCACTTTGCTACTGAAGCATATCACCACTGAGGCAAAGAGAAAACTATAGGTAGGAGACAGATCCTTCCTGTACAGCGTAGCTCCAAATTTTGGGTTCTGCTACACCACAGAAGTGTAGCAAATTTCCCATTTGTTCATTTTCAGGCTGGGGCATGTCATATGAAACAGCAATGGTCAAATGAAGAACCTCCCTGAGAAGATCAGCAGTAATCTCAATGGTCTGAGTTCCATTGAGAATAGTTCCCTTGATTACTTTGGTATTGGGGTTGTAGGCACAAGTGTACCAAAACTCATATACCATCTCCTGGTATATGACACCAGGAGTAGCAGTCATGGCGTAGTTCAACGGATGAACTGACAAAAACTCCACCATTTGGTCATAACCTTTCCCCACATAGTTTTTGGGGATTGTGAGGTTGGGAATGTAGTTAGTGGGTTTGATGGTTAGCATTGTGGTGATTGATGAGTGTTTCTGTACATCATCACCAACAAATACTGGTAGAAAGGGTTGTTTCTGTGAGCCATTTTGAAAGTAGTGAGAGTAGCAGAAGCACAAGACACTTAGTCGATTTTTAGGGTTCCTAGGAGGTTTATGGTAGTAGTGAAGAACACGAAGATGAAACAGTATGAGGTATTTATAGGATTTGAATGTGAGTGGGTATGAGAGAGAAATATTTGGGCGGTTGATTTGAAAAGGTCGTTAACGGAAAACGGAACGCTTGTCCATGTCAGACCGTTTGTGAGACCACTTGAGCCTTTTTTAATCACTAACACACGTAACCCACATTATCCGCAGTAATTAAGTTAAATAAAAACAGAAATTAAATAACTTAATGTGAAGAAAGGTAATTAAAAAACTGTTGGTCTAAGCTGTTGGTCAAACCTGTGATGAGTAAAGTCATCACAGGCTGTTCATTCTTCAAGCTGATCACTCTTCACGCTGTGCATTCAACCTGTGTTTTAATTTAAGATCAGGTTGTGTTCAATAGCTGAACAGGTTACAAGACAATGGCTTGTACATCAGTGTGAAGTGATGAGCAGGGTGAAGAATGGACCATCGGAGCAGGCTGGACGAGTAAAATGTTTTTGTTCAGCCTGTTGTATGTTCAAGCTGTTCAAGGATTTCAGAAAAATGGCTAAGTACAGAACATGTATAGCCTGTTCTGTCTAAGCTATTCTGAGAAACTTGAGCAGTGTGAGACATACAAGGTCTTAGACCTTTGAGGACACTTAGTCACTTTTGTTTAACATGCCCAGCTTGCTGACAAGGTCATTAAACCTTGTTTCATCAAGAGGTTTGGTGAAAATGTCTGCAAGCTGTTCATTTGTGGAAATAAAGCTTACCTCCACATTACCTTTCTGAATGTGATCCCTGATGAAGTGATGTCTGACCTCAATATGCTTTGTTCTTGAATGAAATACTGGATTGTTGGAAATGGCTATGGCACTTGTGTTATCACACAGAATAGAAATTTTCCTATACACAAGCCCATAGTCTTCAAGCTGATGCTGCATCCACAGAATCTGCCCACAGCAGCTTCCAGCAGCAATGTACTCAGCTTCAGCAGTAGAAGCAGACACTGAGTTCTGCTTCTTGCTACACCAACTTATCAACTTACCACCAAGGAGTTGACACCCACCTGTTGTGCTTTTCCTATCTAGCCTACAGCCTGCAAAATCAGAATCTGAATAACCTGTTAGTTCAAGGCTTGAGTCTTTGGGATACCAAAGACCCAAACCCGGTGTACCCTTCAGGTATCTGAAGATTCTTTTAACACCAGCTAGATGAGATTCCTTTCGATCAGCTTGGAACCTAGCACACAAACAGGTGGCAAACATAATATAAGGTCTACTAGCAGTTAAGTGTAGCAAGCTCCCAATCATACCTCTGTAAGCTGTTACTGAAACAGCTTTGCCACTGGCATCAGCATCAAATTTTACATTGTTGCCATTGGGGTTTAATAGGTGAACTTTGATCAAATTTAAATTTTTTCAATAGATCTAAAGTATACTTTCTTTGATTTATAAAAATTCCAGTTGAGGTTTGTTTAACCTGTAATCCTAAAAAGAAAGTAAGTTCTCCCATCATACTCATTTCATATTTGGATTTCATGAGTAATGAAAAATTCTTGCATAACTGCTCATTTGTAGAACCAAATATTATATCATCCACATAAATTTGAACAAGCATAATATCAGACTTCACCTTCTTTATGAACAGTGTGGTATCCACTTTACCTCTGGAATACCCATTGCTCATATGGAATTCAGTAAGAGTGTCATACCAGGCTCTAGGGGTTTGTTTGAGACCATAGAGAGCTTTGTCCAACTTATAGACAAAACCTGGATGTTGTTCATTTTCAAAACCTGGAGGCTGTTTGACATAGACTTCTTCTTGCTGCTTCCCATTCAAAAATGCACTCTTCACATCCATTTGAAATACCTTAATGCTCTTATGAGCACCATAGGCTAGATAGAAACGAATTGCTTCTAGCCTGGCCACAGGAGCAAATGTCTCATCATAGTCAATTCCTTCCTCCTGTCTATAACCCTGAGCAACCAGTCTTGCCTTATTTCTAATGACATGACCTTTCTCATCCATTTTATTCCTGAAAACCCATTTAGTGTCAATTATAGTATTACCTTTAGGAGCAGGGACCAGCTTCCATACCTTGTTTCTTTCAAACTGATTGAGTTCTTCTTGCATGGCAGTGATCCAATAGGCATATTTTAGTGCTTCATCCACCTTCTTTGGCTCCATTAGTGAAACAAAACTAGAGAACATACAGAAGTTCCCTAAGCTGTCCCACCTTATTTGTACCCCTTTGCTGATGTCACCAATTATTTGATCATTGGGGTGACATCTGATCCACTTAGGATCATTCTTCAATGAGGATTCTCCTGTGTTATCAGCAGCTTCAGCATGTCCTGTTGAACAGCTCTCAAGATTTTCAGACACACTGTTGTCTTGAGCTTGTTCACTTGTTAAACACGACTGACCACTGTTGAACATATCAGCAGGAAAACCAGGAAAATCAGCATTGATAGGTTCAGGACATGTAGTTGTAATTAAGTCAGTACACTTATTCACACAGGGTGTATTGACATAATCATCATCATGCCCATCATGATTAACAGGTTCCACATTGGATGTAGTGGAAGTTTTTGAGTCATCTTCATTGTTTGAATGCATGAGATCATCAAAGTTTAATTCTCCTGAAGCTGATTCAGGAACAGCTTTGGTGGAAGCATTCTTGGACTCTTCAAAGGTGACATTGATAGATTCATCTATCACCTTTCTTTTGTTGTTGTATACTCTGTAGGCTTTGGAGATAGCAGAGTAACCAACAAACACACCTTCATCAGCTTTTCGTTCAAACTTTGCCAGTTGGTCCCTTTGATTCAGAATGAAACAGGGACAACCAAACACATGGAAGTAACTGACATTTGGCTTCCTCCCTTTGAGCAGCTCATAGGGAGTCTTGTTGAACCTTTTCACCACTAGGGATCTGTTTTGGGTGAAGCAAGCAGTGTTAACAGCTTCAGCCCAGAATGATGAAGGTAAACCAGATGCACACATCATGGATCTAGCAGCTTCAATGAGAGTTCTGTTTCTCCTTTCAGCAACTCCATTTTGTTGTGGAGTTCTTACAGCTGAAAAGTTTTGAGTGATTCCTTTCTCTTCACAGAAGTCTTCAAGGGTACTGTTTCTGAATTCAGTACCATGATCACTTCTAAGCTGCTTCACTTGGGCAGAGTTCAGCATTTCCTTCTTTTTCACAAATCCAATAATTTCTCTAGCAGCCTCTCCTTTGCTCTTCAAGAAGATAACCCATCTGTACCTGGAGAACTCATCAACCATTACTAAAGTGTATCTTCTTCCTCCTAGACTTGGGACATGTACAGGTCCAAACAAATCCATGTGGATTAAGAAGAGAGGAGTATCAATAGAAAAGTTATGTTTGGATTTAAAAGATGATTTCCTCTGATTGCCTTTCTCACAAGTTGTGCAGAGTTTATCCTTAACAAAGGTCATAGAAGGCAAACCTGTCACAATCTCTTTCTTACAGAGTTTGTTGATGTTCTTGAAGTTCAGATGTGACAGCCTTTTGTGCCATAACCAGTTTAGGTCTGCATTTGTTCTTGTGAGAAAACAGGTTTCATTTGTAGGATCCGCAGATTGCATGTCCACAACATATACACCTTTCTTTCGTTGAGAACACAACACAACTTTGCCTTAGGGATCCAATATGTAGCCCAGGTGCTCATCAAAGTTAACTTTGTAGCCAGCATCACACAGTTGATTTATGCTAACAAGGTTATGTTTCAGCACAACCACATAGGCTACTCTTTTGAACACTGCCGCACCAGCTTTAAGATTTCCATATCCCTCAGTGGATCCCTGTACATTGTCACCAAATGTGACTTTTGGCCCTTTTTCAGGCCTGAGATCACTCAGCAGGTCCTTACAACCTGTCATGTGCCCTGAGCAGCCACTGTCCAAGTACCAAACCTGGGATGGTTGTTTTTCCTGCAGAGTGACAAGAAGAATTTAGTCATTTTTAGGGGAACTCATCACAGAGATGAGTTCTCCTACTTCATCAACATTTGTTGATGGACTTGTGATGTCAACACTAATATTCCCTATTTGAATGGTATCAGTTTGGATACCACTCTCATTGACTGAGATGTTTCCAACACTGTTTATGTTAGCTGTGAGAGAACCATCAAAGTCAGCAGGCCTCATGTCCTCAGTTTCAGGACAGTCTTTGGCCAGATGTGTCTTCATTCCACATTTATAACATTTTCTCCTCTTAGTATTTTTGGAAGAAGACCTTTCAGAAACACATTCTGAGTTATTTCTGTTGATTCTATCAGCAAGTTTAGCAAACTTATTGCTATTTGATGAATCAGCAGCTTGAGTGGAAAGTTCAATAGCAACAGCTTTTCCTGTCTCTTCTTTCCTCTTTTTAGGAGGGCAGATGTCAAAGATAGGAAGCTTAATTGGCTTTTGAACTTCCACAGGTTTAGGAAGTTTATTCCCAACTATCTCAGGCTGAGTAATGGTTTTGCCTTTGCCCATCCTGAGATGTGATTGATGTTGCCTATCAACATAATCATTATTTCTGATTTTGAAAAACTTATTCTCATTTAAAACCAGTTTACCACTATGATTAGAAAACTTATTTGAAATCACAGCAGGTTTGCCTTCAACATGAGACTTACCCTTGTTAAAGGCAGACTGCTTACCTTTTGAAAACTTATTTTCAAAGTGTTCAGCATTAAAAGGATTAGTATGCCTTTTTACATCAGCTTTAGACCCAAAGCCTGTTTTGTTAATAGGTTTGGTGTCCACAGCTGCAGTTTGGACATGCTTTCCTTTCTTTTGCTTGTGTGAATCAGCAGAGCACTTAGCAAGCTTATTTGATGAAGAACTTATTTCATCAGCAACTTTTGAGCTAGGTTCACACGAGCTGTCAGTGTTTTGAGGCCTGACAAACCTGTTTGTTGAGATTAATTTGCCATTCACTTTTTGGATAAAAGTGTTTGGAAGCTCACCAAGAGTGGCCAAGTCTTCTTTCAAATTGTTGACCTCAATAATGGAAGCTGCTGTGTCAAGATCCCCTCCAAGATAGGCTTGGATTTGTGCAGGAATCTGCTGACTTATGCAGTGGCTGACTTTTTGTGCAGATTGGCACCAAGAGTCAACTATCTTTTGAAGCTTAGCATGTTTTATATCTGTTTCTCTCTTCTCTTCCAGTAAAATGGAATTGATGTGTTTTAATTCATCAAGCTCAGTTTCCAACTTATGGAAACTGTCCAGTTTACTGGATTTTGTTTCAAGATCAGCTTTAAGCTTAGAGATTTCAGATAATAAAACAGTATGCTTCTCAACAGCAGCTTTCAGATCAACAAGCATATATTCAAACATTTTAACTTTTTCTTCAGAACTGTAATCCATAAAATTTTGTACCTTATACATCATTGTAGGGTTCCAGTTCTCCAAGCTGCTGAAGGCTTCAGCTTCAGCCAGATCCTGTTTGAAGTTGCTTGTTGACGGGACATCAGTGTTGGCCATCAGACATTGATTGTCTTCTTCATCTGAAGATGAATCAGACTCCTCCCAGTCACAAGTCTCTGCCATGAGTCCCTTTTGTCGGTTGGAAACCACTGAGTTTTCCAACTTCCTCAGCTTAGCCATAACCATAAGGTACTTAACCCTATAGTTATCATCCCTGTTTGTCTTGTGTGGTTTGGATGACTGACCAACAGCTTTTGACACACAGTCAGCAGCTATATGGCCAGGTTTGCCACATTTGAAGCACTCAGCTTTGGTTTTATCAAATGCTTTCTTTTTAACAGCATTTGAGCCTCCGTGCAGCATGTTTCTTGCAAACCTTTTCTTGTTGAACTTTTTGACAAGCATAGCTATCATTTGCTCATCATCCAGTTCAGCAAGATCTGCATTATCTTCCTCATCAAATACTTCCTCCTTATCATCAGCCTGTTGATCAGGTTGAGTGAACACATCACCCATCTGACTTACAGGTTGTCTCACGCTGGACACAAAGGCTGCACCTTTCTTAGACATTTCCAAGGCATTTCTCTTTTGTTGCCTTGACTGCTCATCATTCAGCAAGGATCCATACAGATTAACAAGATCCATACTTCTGATGGTACCTGAATTTCTTAACATTGTAGAAAAGTAATTCCATTCTTCAGGTAGAATGTCTAAAAATTTGTTCACAAGAGTCAGGCTGTCTTTGCTGATTCCAACAGCTTTGAGATCATTAACAAGAGCAGTAAACCTGGTGTAGGTTTCAGTGAGAGTCTCCATTGGTTTTGCAAAGAAAAGTTCATACTGTCTAACACGATTGTTAATCCTGTTATCCAGTGTGATTGTGGGTTCATCATAGACGGTACACAAAGTATCGCACATCTCTTTTGCAGTCTTCATTTTCTCAACCTGTTTGAACACATCATCAGGCAGAGAGATGACCAGGTTCTTTCTGGCCATTGCATCAAGAGCCACCAACCTTTTGTCTTCATCAGACCATTGAGCTTTTGCTTTCTCAAATGTTCTGATTTCAGGAGCAGCTCCTTCAACAGCAGGAGTTATAGTTGTAACAGAGGTTGGCAAATAGGGACCCTCCATCACAATCTCTGGTAGTTGTACATCCAGATTCTGTAAGTAGAGCATCATTCTGCACTTCCAACAAGAAAAGTTCTGATGATTGAACTTTGGAGGTTTGCCCATTGAGCCATTGTCATAGTATGAGGAACTTGCAGCACTGTTGTCCATGGAAACTTTGGGAGAATGAGAGATCTAGAATGTCACACACTCTAAACTGCTCTGATACCAGTTGTAGGTCCCAAAAGATATCCCAAGTATATAGCCTTAAGCTGTAGAGGGGGGGTGAATACAGCTATTTAAAAACTACACTTAATTTTCTCAATGTTTGTATGTATTATCAACAAATGTTAATTACGAACGAGCTTGAACGCGGAAAGGTTCAAGCTGAGATGACAGATACAACAGTATGTTTAACTAGTCTAAGAATGACTTAAACTGATTACAATGAATACACTCACTAAGAATCACTCACTGTGTTTACAGGACTCAGAGGAACAGCTTGAACAAGAACAGCTTAGACACCAAGCACTGTTTTATTCAAGCAGACTTGCATGAAAGACACACTTGAATGCACGTTCACTCTTGGATTCAGCACTTAGCTTTTTCTGCTTAGTCTTTCAATCCTTGGAAGTTTCTTTTTATACTCAATCAGAGGATCTAAGTGAAGCTTCTTCATTGGACGAAAGGAAAAAGGGAAAGTCTTGTTGAAAAGACATCATAAACTTTTCTGCACATTCTGAAAAGCAGACTTGTCTTCATGTGGGCAGAACTTTTGTCTTTTCACTTTGTCTACTGTTGCATTGGCTTTAACTAAATAAGGAATGTCAACTTTCTGTCTTTCTTCCTTTGTAAAGGCCTATTTTGATATAAGAAAAGGTCTGTCACCCTTTTTCAAATATCCTTTTGTCTTCATGTAACAGAACAGCTTGGGCAGGCTGAGCAGTTCTGATTTCCACTTTGTCTTTGACTTTGTAAACTGATCTTGCAGTCAAAAACAATAGATGAGGACTTGGAAACACATTCCATAAAGTGTTTAGCCTGTTCACAAAGAACATGTTCTGTTCACAAAGAACAGAACACTTGTAAACTGCCCAAGCCGCTAATCAGTGTAGAGCAGCGTAGACAGTTTATGTCCAGCCTGTTCAGCAGACTGAACAGCTTGGGCAAACTGTCTTTGTTGCAACACATGCAACATGTAGAACAGCTTTGGACTGATATTGCAAATCATTTTCAGGTCTCAATAAGGCATATAACAGGCCTTAAATTCAACCTTCAAATGCATCAACAGGTTTGATTTAAAATCTCCCCCTCAGATGCAGAATAGGTTTGACTGAGGCCTTTTTGTGCCTAACACTTAGAGTTTGTAACCCTATGTATTTCGGTCATCTAAAACTTAAAATACACAATAAAAACCATTCAAACTATCACTTAGTTTCTTGTTTAGATTTAAACCTAAAGTGAATAGTTGAAAAGTTCGAGTTGGAACAGTAGGATCTTCGTGTAACAGAAACAAAATCGTGAAAGACCGATAAGTTCGTAAGCGCCCTATTAAGTTCGTGAGGAAATAAATTCTTTAGTAGGTGAATGAATTAAATGCCTTTTCACTATTTATAGCCACCTACTGTGCTACGAACTTTAGTGACTTAAGTTCGTACGAACTTAGGTTTCCAAGATCTTAAGTTCAAATTTTGAAAAACTTTGAAATATTTTCAACTTTTACAACCTTTTCAACTTTTTCAACTTATAACGGAACACTTCACATTAAGCAAACAGATTATCACAAATCTGTTGTTTTTTCAACTTAAATGCATCCTAGTATCTGACCTCGATCCTATTTATTTAAAATTTACCTAGTAACTAAAAATAAAAATAAAATAAAATAAAGTAAAAATAAAAATAAAGTGCAAGAATTTAAAAATAAAATTAAACAAACTAAATCTTTTACGAGAGAGTCATAGAAGGTTTAATCAGATAGCTTTGTTAATGCACTTTTTGGTGTTGCACTTTCACACTTTGGAATTTTAACATCCCTTTATTGTTTGGCGTAACACACACCATGTCGATTGTCGGCATGCTTGTCCACTTAAACACGCAACACTTAGAATTTTCCTTTAACCTTTTTATTTATCAAGAAATTACCTTACGTGTCCCACACTTAGACATACTTCTGTGATCAAGACAGACATACAATCATTATGACTTTTTGGTATTTTCAAATCATCTTTAAAAGGCAAACGTCAGACACAGTTCTATATTTACATACAACAGAGTGTCTTAGTTTGTCTTAGGGTAGAGCATACTTCTTTTATTTAGCAAAGACAGCGCTGACAGGTCTGTACTTACGTACAACAAAGCGACATATCTTGCTATATTGAGTCAAAACAGCCGTGATAGGTCTGTATTTACGTATAACAAAGCGACATGTCTTGACTCTCTTTACGTTTCATGCTTGCTCTTTATTTAAGATGTATTTTGATGAATACATACATCCCCCAAATTGATATACATACCTCATTCATAATTATTGTATGTGAGACTCTAACACATAAATTAAGATCTATTGGTCATACATCTAAGTTAGTTACACATATGACATTTGATAGTTTTATTAGCTTTTAGGAAAAGTTTCATGTTTTATGTCTACCAACATATCAGAACATGAACATGTACATCACTGAGATTTTATAGTGCATTATGTGTGAAAGTTTAACACTTAAAGTTTGTTAGACTTTGCTAAATCTCATCATGTTGTTGGTACACCCTGTGTGACGATAGCAATTTAGATTTGTAATAGATAGGGCTTTATTAATACAAGTCATATTTGTTTATTCATGATTGTGTATGGTGTTTACATTTCCATGTTAAGTTCATGATTGTGAAGATAAGTTCTTGAGGTAATGAACTTGTGAGAATAAGTTCTTAAGGCATAGCCCACGAACTTAAGTCACACAAGTTCGTACGAACTTAGCTTACCTAAGTTTGAATCTGCATGGGCTTGAACTTGTAAGTTCGTGGGCTTGGGCCTTGCATGAACTTAAGACTTATATTATGAACTTATTTGATTAATTTCAAGGACTTTTGGAGAATTACGTTTTCAGAGTTTGTCAGAGCTACCAGGACGAAGTTAGATTGTTTTCAGAGAGTCTAGGAGCGATACATCGTGTGAGGTCGGTATCATATCGGTTGGCATTGTGTTTGGCTCCGTGTTTCGCGCGTGATCGTTCCGTTAAGCGTCTAACGAAGATTCCGCACTCGTTGGACGACGTCGCGCCTTGATTCGATCCGTAGACGTTGTGACATTACAAGTGGTATCAGAGTTCTTCATGTTCGTCACGTTTGGTTGAACATTCATAGGGTTTTTTGGGGTTTTACGGATAAATCAAGTGTTTTCAAAGTTTTTAGTGTTTTCGAGCAATTTTTCTTGGCAAATATTCATCTTAGTTCAATTTTTCTGTAGGAATCATTATTTTTAACCTTAAAAACATTGATTTAATCTGATATTTTGAAAAAGTCAAATTTTTGGCCTTTTCACAAACTTGCGGCGCTCGAACTTAGTGGTGTTTTTATGGTTCCTCGAACTTGTCAGACGCTCCTCCACGAACTTGTCAGGCTCTCGAATTTGTGAGTGTTCAAACTTGTCCGATTAGGGTTTCTTGAACATGACTGTATCAAACTTGGCAATCTGCGAACTTGATAGGTCTCGAACTTGTCAGATTCGAACTAGGGTTTCACGAATTTAATTATTTTGAACTTAGTGACCATGAACTTAATATTAAAACAAACTTAATTTAGTAAAACGAATTTAAAATTAAAATTCCTACGAATTTAACCTAAGTCCGTATGAATTTGTTTTCAAATTTATTTTAAAAATTAAATAAGTTAAGTTCATGAACAAAAAGTTTTGCGAGAATGTCAAGTTTGCATAAGTTATGGGAAATGGATCACGAAGTAGGCAAATCAAACTCACCACCCAAGCTAATGAAAATTGAAGACTATTACTGGTGGAAAGATAGGTTTGCGGACTTCACTAGATTCAATGATATGCGTATGTGGGTATGCACTGATGAAGGTTATGTTCCCCCAACACAAGAGCTCGAGGGAAGATTGAAAGTTTTGTCCTATCAACATATGAAAGATGAGGACAAGAAAATCTATTAAGCTGAGAATCGAGCTTTATCGTCGATTAGAATGGCATTACCCTTGGAGATTCTGCACACCTTTAAACACCACCGAACCTCTAAAGAACTATGGGAGGCATTGGAGAAGAGGTATGAGGGAAATCCTAAGGTTAGGAAGGGGAGAACGGAATTATTGAAGCAGCAATTTGCGATCTTCAAGGGGCTGAAGAATGAAACCTTGGATGACGTAATCACAAGGTTCTATCATCTGTTGACCAAACTTGATAATCACAGGGTTGAGTATCAAGAATCAGAAAAGATCGAAAAACTTCTTGATGCATTATCATCAAAGTGGGAGATGTACACTACGTTGATAAAGCATGATGAAGAAAAGTTGGAAACTCTTACTCTAGAAGAAGTAATTGGAACATTGAGGGCCTATAACTTTAAGTTACAAAAGAAGGAGATGGAGTTTGATCAAGTACAGGATCCAGAAATGTACTTTGGAAAGTCTAAGCCATCAACTTCTAGTGAACTGAAGTCGGGGGCTACAACATTCTTTTCTGGAGAAGAGGAAGGTATACCAGTAGAAGCTGAAGAATCTAGTGGTAGGGCATTCTTAGGGTTCTCAAAACGGGAAGATAAACCACAAAATTCAGGATCAACTTCTCAAGGTTACACCAAAATGCCTATGAGTTCTAAGTCAGCTGAGGAGCATCTAAAGCTTCTAGCTTCGTTTGTAGCAGCATACAGCAACAACATTCAAGGAAAAATCAATGATCCAACTCTATGGGAGGAGGATTATGATCAGGTAGATCCAGAAGATTTAGAGCAGATGGACATGCAATGGCAACTGGCCATGGTCACACAAAGGGTTAAGAGGTTTATGAAACGAACTGGGAGGAACCTTAGTGTGAGCAATAATGTTGGGTAAGATAAGTCAAAGGTGAAGTGTTACAACTGTCAGGGGTTGGGATATTTTGCTAGAGAATGTCAAAGGCCGAAGGGTGAGAACTATCAGAATCAGGGATGACAAAACTCATGTAGTTCAGGGAATCAAGCCTCAATAGCTGGGTTACTAACGAACGTATCATCTAACAGGCAGTTAGATGGTACTTATGATTGGAGTTCGCATCCGGAATCTAATGCTAGAGCTTTTATGGCTGAGGTGACTGAGACTAATAGCAGAGCTGAAGAGGAAAAGAAGGAGGACACCCAGCAGTCCGATACAAATCCTTTGGTACAGGAAAAATTGAGGAGCAGACGACTCTGGAGTTTGCAGCTCAGATGGCCAACGTGGAATCTGATCGGAAAAAGGTATATCTCAACTTTTCTACTTTTCATGATTTATGTGTTTTATGTACTATGTTAAATGATAAGTTGAACCTAGTGCTAGAATCACATTCATCCATGACAGCACAAATCCAATCTTTAAAATCTGATAATGCTAGTCTGCTAGATATTAAGGAAGATCTTATGGCTAGAATGAAAGCTGATGCTCAAGATGTAGTAGCTCTGAAAGACAAATTGAGCGAACAATGTGTCAGGAACGAGCTAATTTATGAGCATATAGAGTCATTGACCAAAGAGATCTCCCTGAAAGATAAAGAATTTGTTGAGGCTAGGGTTAAAGTTGCTGAGGCTAATAGCAAAATTGAGAAGTTTAGGAAATCATCCTTGAACTTAGGCAAAATCTTAGATTCGCAGAGACAGTTTAAGAAACCAGTGGGCCTAGGATATCAGGATGTGCTTCCACCTTTCAATAGTAACTATGTGCCTATTCCTCAGGATAAGACCACAGGATCGGTTGAATCAGAGGAAGTAAAAGTGAGTGAGACTGATACGAGATCAATAACTAAGGTGTCAACAACAGCCCCTAAGGTTAGAAAACAGTTAAGTTTGTGCAGTCTACTAGTGGGGCAAAACTAGAAGAGTAAAAAATTGTGAGTGATAATAACCAAGAGGTGTTAAACACAATAGTTGAAACAAAAGAACAGGACATTAGCGAGACTCCTAAGTCAAAGAGTGCCTATAAGAAGCCTATGACAAAATGTCTTGTTTTAGATGTCATGAAAAAGGTCATGTTGCTTCTAGTTGTCCCTATAAGAAACCAGAGTCTACACCTACAGTAGGGAAGCAAGAACAACAAGCCTTAAAATCAATTCCTAGTACTGCAAGCTCGAGTAGTTCTTAAAATTCTGAGAAGAACTCGAATGCAACCTCACGAGTAGATACTAAACAAACACCAGTGTCAATCAGGCAAAATGGAGGGCTTAGGACTAATTCACCGAATAGAGTCCCTAGTCAATCAAGGTCTGGACCACAACCTGTCATTAGGAATAATACCCCTAAGAAGAGTTATACTCCAATTAGGTCTCATACTCCTAATAGACATCAGACACCATGTAGAGCCCACAGTTATAACAATGAAATGCATTATAACAGAAATTACACTAGGGCTCCATAGCAAATGACAACCCAAAGGCAAAGAGTGAACATTAATCACTCAGCTCCACAACAAGTTCTTAATCAAAAACCCAAGTCATCTGAAAGGAGAGACGGGTATTTGAAAGAGTTCAAGTATGTGGACGAGAATGGTATTACCAAGTCAGTCATGGCTTGGGTTCCCTGTGATCAATAATTTGTTTTCTTTCATGTGCAGGAGTTAACTACAGGTCTTAACAACCAATGGTTCATAGATAGTGGTTGCTCTCATCACATGACTGGGGAAAGAAGTCTACTGACGGACTTCAACAGTGGGAACAAAGGGTTTGTCTCATTTGCTGGGAATAAAGGAGGCAATATCACTGGAACAGGAGTAGTCACTATTAGGACGATCACTCTTGATCAAGTGTAAAATATAGATAAGCTTGATCACAATCTCATTAGTGTCTCTCACATCTGTGATAAACAAAATTCAGTCATCTTTACTGAAAAGGAAGCGTTAGTGTTAAAGCCGAGATTCAAGATACCTAAAGAGTGGATTATGATGAGAGCCTCAAGGGTGAATGATCTATACATGATGGACATGAACGTAGTAGATTCATCGATGGGATCTATATGTCTACTATCAAAGGCTTCAGAGTCTGAATCTTTGTTGTGGCACAGACGTATGGCACACTTGCACTTAAGGAAGATGAATTACATCAAAAAAATGGACTTGTGCAAGGTGTTCCATTGAAGAGTTTTCAGTTTGAAGATAAGTGTGTGCCATGCAAAAAGGGGAAACAACACAAGAAGACACACAAATCAAAGACTCAGACCTCCATATCGGAAGATAAGTGTTTCGATTTGCTGCATATGGATCTTTTTGGACCAATCACCAAAAGGAGTATAGGTGGGAGTTGTGACTGTTTGGTTAGTACTGATGATTACTCACAATTTTCTTGGGTTTTCTTTCTAGGTACAAAGGACGAGACTGCAGGCACGCTCATTGGGTTCTTAGACCAAGTTGAGAACTCATACGGGAAAAGGGTAAAACGTATCAGAAGTGATAACGGAACAGAATTTGAAAATGTAGTAATTGGTGTATATTGCCTAACTAAAGGCATAGTGCATCAATTTAGTGCACCTTATGAGCCAAAACAAATTGCGGTGGCAGAACGCAAAAACAGGACTTTAATTGAAGTAGCAAGGACTATGCTCTCAGATTCAAAGCTTCCCACTATGTTTGGGGGGGTGGTGAATACCGCGTGTCACGTGTTGAACATAGTCCATTACTGTTAAATCATTGAACAAAACCTTTTATGAAATTCTGAATAAAAGACCACCGAATTTAACTGGCTTTTAACCATTTTGGGTACCATGTACTTTGCCAAAAACGAAACATCAACCTAACATTGGTGAAAAGGATAATGAAGGATACTTCCTAGGTTATGTCCCAAATTTACCAAACAAGAGGGTTTTTAATAAAACTACTGGTACAGTTGAAATTGTGTTTAACATTGAAGTAACAAGTTATTCACATGAACCCCAAATTGGTCCAGAATGGTTATTTGATTATGACTCTGTGTTTGAATCATTTAACATTCCGTTTAGTGGTAATGCAGGAACTGGGGAAAACGACTTCTCATCCTTAAATCTCAACGACGAGGGTAGAGTTTTTCCAAATTCGAGCATTCCCACGACATTTGAGACTACATCGACAGAAGACGGGTCCCTAACAAACGACGAACCTTTGTTGCCTACGAATGAGAATCAGATAAACAATTCAGCCTCAGAACAGTGATCACGAGGAGGATGTTGTTCCGTCTGAAGTCTAATCCCCATTAGGCGAAATAGGATCAAATTTTGGCGATAATCTTCAGGTAGATGCAATTGAAACATCGAGGATAAATAAAGATCATCCGATTGAAGACATCATAGGGAATCCAAATGCCGGTGTGAGAACTAGGAGTAGTATGAATAGTAACACAGTGTTGTTATCGATGATCAACGACTCCGAGGCATTTCATACTTGTTTGTACTCGTGTTTCATCTCACAAGTCGAGCCGAAAAATGTTCAAATGGCTCTGAAGGATAATTCTTGGGTTAAACCTATGCAAGAGGAACTTTCACAGTTCAGAAAGCTAGAAGTCTAGGATTTCGTGCCTTTGCCTCGAGGAGAAGTTGCTATAGGGACCAAATGGGTCTTTAAGTGCAAAAGGGATGATCGGGGCATTGTTACTCGTAACAAGGTGTAACACCTGGCTATTTAAATTATGCGTTTATGTGGCAATTTACGTTTGATGATGTAATTTGTGAATTTTATGAAATAATTGCTGAATAAAGCAGTTACATGTTAAGAATTATTTAAAAAAATTGATTACACATATTTATGAATTATAAAGCACCAAATTAAAAAAGAAGGAAATAAATAAAAGAATTATGTCTAAAATGAGAATTTTGAGAAGAATATAAATACTCTAAATGAGACTTATCTCATTTCACCAACAAATTGCTCCCTCTGCTTCTTTTATTCAACCTACGACTTCATCTTCAACCTCCATTCTTCAAGAAGCTTTGCAACAAAATCAAGAATTCAAGCTACAATTAAATATCTAGCAACAACAATCTGCAAAGATTGTTCAAGTTCTTAAAGGTAATTTCATCTTTTTCTAATGTGTGTGTACTATGTGTGTGGTTTATGAGTTACGGCTTTGATGGCCAAAAACCGAACCAAATTCTAGCAAAAACATCAAATTGATGTTTAATGTCGATTCAAATGTTATAGTAAGCAAATACAAAGCAAATTTGAGTGTTTAATTGTTGTTTTGGTCGCTGAAATACAAGGAAACCGAAAGAACTTAAAGTGTAGTCGTGTGTATGTTTGCATGCAAGTTCAATACCAAAACCTTAGAGATTTTGATATATATACCGAAACCCTTGAATAAACTACCGAAACCTTCCTTAAAATATAGAAACATATGAAACCCATTGAAACTGTAACATATACCGAAACTATGTTGTGTAATACCGGTTTGGTAATCCTAACACTATCGAGACCAAGGAAGGCAACCAAAACCCATGTATACTGTAAGTTTATGAGAACTAGCAAAGCCAAGGGAATGTCGAGACCCGCTTGAATACCGAAACCATGAAAGGTTTCGGTAATAATATTGAAACCACATAAAATACCGAAACAAATTGCAAGAGTACCGAAACCTTTGGTTTCGGTGGACGTCTTGAAAACAGACACATTAATTTATGGGCATTTTATCCTCTTTTCCTTTTTAGTGGTAACGTACATGCATGCATGGGTTTGTATCCATATTTATATATAAGTATATTTCATTGTGTGTGAGTGTACGGTATGTATGTATGAAGCAGAAAAGCCGCATATATATATATATATATATATATATATATATATATATATATATATATATATATATATATATATATAAAATCTTGGATATCATTAAAACCAAACATAATCCCCAATATAAACTTAATTGTATTTAAAAGCTACAAAATATTTCGCAAGAAATTATGGTTTAGAGTCCTTGGAGTTTAAGCTAGCTTTATTAATTTATTATGTACTCTGTAATATTAATTATAGACACTTCGTTGCACGCATGATATAAAGATTTAAACGAATAGTTCGGTTATGAGCCAAAGGTAGTTCCAGAATGTGTTAAAGCTTATTTAAAAGTGTCAAAGCCAGTTAAGCAAAGCCAAAAGCTAGAATTAAAGCCTAGATAAACCTGTGCAAGCAATTTGGAGCATTATAAAGCTTTAAATATTGATGCAAGCATAAAACAGTACAGTGAGTAACAGTTATTCATGTTTACATGTATTTAATGTAATTGAGACATACTTTGCTTCTATATGCCTTCTTTGGCCTTCAGTAGAGCTTATGTGAGTGAAAGCGAACACTGAGGTACAGGCGGTGCCCAGCTTAGCCAGATCTCTCATTTGATCTATTAATATGCATAAATTTATTGCTTTCTGCTTATTGTTGCATATTATACAGCAAGCTTTGAATGAGAATTTCTTTGTGCATTTTCATGAGCGTTTTATATTACTGCAACCAATTCTGATGCTTACCACTATCCTAAGCATTTATGCGTGAAACTAGCCCCGCATCGCAGACTAATCAAATGTAAGTGGTAACCCTAGTGGTGACATCTCCTTTTAGTGTGCATTGTATCAAATTGTGCAAGAAATCACTCTCGTATAAGCAATTACACTAAGCTGCCTTTTTAGGCTTAATTGGTTGCACAGGTTTGTGATGCCTTGGGATCTGGGTAGCTGCTTTTAACATTATTGTGATGTAATAGCAATTTAGTACCCTAACCTTGTAGCACGTTTAGTGCATGACTTGTTGTAATACTTTATTTAGATTTATGCAAGCGTTAGACTTAATATGATTATTATGACAATTGTTATTTATTCCTGGGATTATGCAAGCATATATTAAAGCAAGGATGTGACAGGATGGTATCAGAGCATTAGTTTGAGGGATTCAAGTGTTAGCAATAACACTTGGACTCAAACTTTTAAGTAAACATATTAACTTTGAATATCTAGGCTTTAATTTGAACTGAGATAGGCTATGACTTTGCTTTAGGAATTGGGCATATGGGGTAGAATAGGAGTACATTGATTCTTATACAAGCACTTTTCATCTTATTTCAGAATATGTCTGGATCTGGTGAAGGAGCTGGAGGTGGACTCACTCCTGAACATATCATGCAAATGATGAAAACTATGCTCAATCAAAACAATGAGCGTCAGGCTAAATTTTTGCAAGGCCAGTTTCGTGCTCGCGATGAAGCCGAAACTAGGCGTAGGGAAGAGCGTAAGAAGAAGCAGCATGAGGATACCGGGCACCGTAATGACGACACTGATGAGGAGGACATTCCTGTAGTCCCTCCTAAGGGCTGCAACTTCTGTTATTTCAAGGCTTGCGCAGCTTAACCTTTCAAAGGAGCTGCAAATTCTATTGAGGCGCTCGAGTGGATCACTGGCATTGAGCGCATATTCCTTATTAGTGACTGCACTGAAGATTCGAAGGTCAGCTTTGCTACTACGTTATTAGAGGGTGGCGCTGTTATGTGGTGGAGATCTCAGGAATACATGCACGGAGCCAACTGATTAAGTCCCTATCTTGGGATGACTTTAAAGTGATTTTCTTTCGCCAGTATTGCCCGGCTGATGAAAAGAAGCGTCTGGAGGAGATATTGATGTCTCTTACTCAAGGAACCAAATCAGTGACTGAGTATGAGATTGAATTTACTCGTCTTAGCCTACTGTCTGACTACCAAGTGGCTACAGAGGAACAAAAGATCGACCGCTTTCTTATGGGTATGCATCCCGATTACCAGAAATTTCTCGAGCAAGACTTTATTCGTGCTGGAGGAGTTCCTACTTTATCTTTCAACCCGACTTGTCCATCACCGCCTAAGAAGTCACGACTGGAAGCTATTCTGGATCTTCATCCAGATATTCATCACAGCAGTCTCAGTCCCGACAGTTGAGTTCATCATCAGCACCGAGAGCTCGTTCATATGCAGTACATTCCGAACCTAGGCAGTGTTACCATTGCCATAAGTCACACATTGGGCGTTGTAATCCCAATGATGTGAGATGCTATGTATGCAATGAAATAGGGCATAGCAGTGATGAGTGTCCCAACAAAGTTACCGTGTGCAACAATCGTTTACGCCCTGGGCATACCGAGCGGGCATGTAAGCATCCGTTCAGCCTAGTTTATCCGAGTGCAGAACATCATCCATGACTGCAACAACAACAACCCCGACCTCAGCAGCAACAACAACAACAACAAAGACAACACCAACCAGCCTGACATAGCACATCACGCGAAGGTTCCAATCGTCGTAATGAGCCAGCACGAAGTCAGAATCGAGCATTTCAAATAACGACCGAGCAAGCGAAGGAAATACCATATGTTGTATCTGGTATGTTTCTTGTTAACTATGTACCTGCTAGAGTTATATTCAATTCAGGAGCCAATCGCTCTTTCATATCAAGTTCATTTGCATATAAACTTGGAATTACTCCGAGTACTCTACCTGTAATCTTTGAGATTGAAACGGCTAGTGATGTAAGTGTGTCTACTGATAAAATCTACCGTGACTGCATTATTCTACTCGACAACTGCACGTTTCAGCTTGATCTTATTCCAATGGACTTTCAGGAGTTCGACGTCATCGTGGGTATGGATTGGCTTGTCCATCATGACGCCAACATTGTAATTCCCATATAGAAGCATTCAATCAATCATACATTCATAATATCAATAACGTAATAATCATGAAGAACAATATGAATACTCAAGTTTAGATAAACCTTAAATGCTTTCCACTTCCACGTACGTACAAATGCTTTCAACTAAGGAAACAAATGGATCTAAACTATCCATACCCATGGGTTGCCCTTTTGGGTCTTTTAACCCATTTACACAACTTTGAAACCTTACAAAATTAACACAAAACTAAGTTTCATTTATTACAATATAAACCCTGAAACTATCACAATTTCAAGATCTAACATTCTCCCCCTTTGTGATCAGCTTTCAGATCTTGGTTTCAAGTTGGTGAACAGCTTCCTTTGGTCAAAATATCGGTCAAGACGTCTGATAGTCATTCTGCACTCCAACTTGTCTCAAACATCCTGTTGGAAGTCTTCAATGAGTTGTAGCACTACTTTAAGTTCCTAGACTCTTATTCTGATCTTCAATGCTTCCTTGATATTCTCGATTCTGATCATAAGCATTTTTTAGAACATGTACAGCGTCCCATCACAGTACTTCTCTAGTTCATCTCTTCTCATCAGAGCTTTCTTTCTTTGTGAATTCAGATACACTACTCCGACAGTTGGCGAAGTAAGTACTCTTGAGACTGAAAAATGTTCAAGGCCTGGAGTATCCTAATTTGGTGCAAGAAGATTCACTTTCCTTTGTCTCGCTTCTAACGTCATTTGGAAGTCATACAGAATTGATAGCGTGAGATTTCAGTGAAGAAACCTTATGATGCATCTTTGAGTGTTCATGTGAACTGGATCTCTGCTCCTTTTATGTAGTAGATGTAGCTATAGAAAATCAAGATCCTGCAAACATAATTTAGGGAAATCTGACTCGGAGAATGTGGATATTGTTCGGTCTTCCCGTTCCACTTCAAAAATGGGATAGAATATGCTTAGGAACTTGTCGAACTTTATCTTTAATACTTTGACGATGGGAGACCGGCTTCTGACAGATTCCTTACTTTTCCTTAGGGACCCAATCATTGCCACATACACAGATCTGTCTCTTTGTTCCATTCCTTCAACTGACTAGATTAGGTCGGCTTTGAGTGTCTTCAACTCTTTAACAAACATCCTTCTATATTTCACTTCCACAATTATGGGTTTCTCACCCTCTGCTTCACCCAGTCAACGTTTTGGCAGTAAGTCTTTTAGTGTGTCGTTCTTCTCGTTTTTTAGAAGAACTAGCACCTCCAGACGTTCCCGCTTGCGACCTTGTAATCTCTTTTTGGACATTTGGGGCAGCAGGGGTAACAGGTGGCACATCTGATCGCTCCTGGAAGATCGAGAATACTCTTGTAGATTCTGTCGGCTCGAAAGTTTGTTCGGGAATAACTAGAATGATCAATGGGCTTTTGGAGGCAGATTGGATTGGTGGATTTGGAGCCGGAGAAGGAATAGGTGATGGCACTTGAACTGGAGACGGAAAAAGTGATGGTAGTATTTGATCATCAGATGGGAGCTCAAAGTCAAATTCTTGCGGTTCAACCCCTTTTTCACCAGCATGTTCTACGCGAAGAGACTCCTTCAACTGGACTTCACGAGCTTCCTGTTCCTCTTCATCGGATTCTATTATGATATCTTCAGTGGGGTTGAAAATCCTCAAAGGAACTGCAGTTAATATTTCTTCTTGATCCATGAATTCTTTGATGTTTTCGGATTCCTCCCAGAAAATAAGAGGTAGATGAGCACCTGAGATAGATTCCTCAAGGGACTCATCTTGGGGTTCTGCTTCTGTTTGCTAGGGCCCGGCTTGATGAGAATGAGTGGTTTGCTTTGGACTCGGGGGAGCTGTTTCTTCGTATACCATCGGAGCTTTGCCAGCGGCACTGGCCCTTTTCTCCCCCTCATGGGGATCAGGATCCTCCTGATCATCATGCTTACGCTTGGTACCCTAGGCGGCTACATGACATGATTCGGCAATAACTTCAAGTCACTCGCCCATTTGAGTAACCAGGGGATTCACTGTGGTAGTAGATGAGGATCTGGAGGCTTCGTTGGTTAAAATCTCTAGCAGCAGGGCGTTTGTGGATGATAAATTTGATGAAGCTTTAACGATTGAATGGAGCTTGCGTTTGGCTTCGTCAAGGGTGGGTGCATGTGGAACCACCGGTTGCTGGGTCATAAAGGTGAACATGTCACTTAATTGTTGTGACGTGAGTGCCTTGAACTTAGCAAACTCGGTTTTATACAAAGAGTCCGGATGTAACCCGGGGCCACTTATGCTCTCCGTTTGCATCTCGGGAGTCTCCGAAGAGGTCCCTTGATGGCCTGTGTTCATGGATGGCATAGATATGGCCATGACAGGACTTCCGCTCATCATTGCAGGCATACTTGCAGTATGAAACGCTCCAAGTGTTCTGTGAAGACCACCCCTTGCGGGGCAGTTCTCACGAGTCTAGGTCCATATCATGCAATACGATATCAATCAATCTAAGATAGAGTAATTAATTGCGGAATTATAAATTACAGTACAAGCATATTAGGATTTAAGTTTAATACAGATTACCAATTTTAAATTAAACTTATAAAGGGCACAAGTCTAATCTAATTCATGCGATCATATTATCAAAATAAATCTACCCAGATCACCATAATATCGTCATCCAGTTAGTACCAAAATGGGGTCGCTGAGTAGAGGTCTATGAAACTTCTGTCTTGAGCGTGTAAGACCTAAGAACTAGGTCCGGCAGGTGACTTTCCTTTGTCTTTTCCTGTAAAAATGTTAATGTAGCAACCGTAAGCAATGCTTAGTGAGTAAAGAGATTTTCAAATTAACATGCATGTCAAGCGGATCATCAATCTAGCGTGATATGGCTTGGCTGCCGCTACAGCCCTCATGATTGAGACATAGAAGTCATAGAGTCGGATGATGCTCAAGCCATGCTCACGCTTAAATCGTGGGGATCAGCCACATACTGGGCTAGCTACCAGTAAATCAACGTGGCGGAACATCGGAGGTCATTACCAATTCAATAGAATTGGTGAAATAGCCAGGTCTAGAACAATAGACCAACAAGGCTAGTCAAGCTGAATCAAATGTCAAAGTATATGCAATGATGAAGCATATGTAATCAGTGTTATGATAGCAATAATCTTAAAGTAATATCAGGAATGAACTATAAATGCAATGACATACGAAATGATAATCAAATAGCTATCATGATCCACTGGGCAACACCCAACCATGGTGTGCACAGGTCACAATCCAGCTGATTATATGAATGTCAATCAATCTAGTTTCAACAATATGTCTCAACCGGAAGTTCAAGCATGTTAAATCTGAATATCTATTACTCACAGTGTTGGGTCTTTATCAAACAGATGTAAAATCTGCCACCTGAATTATCTCAAGATTTTATCTCAATCTGTTCTCTGTCAAATCAAATCTTTGACCCACTTTATAAATCTTTAAATATTTTGTTCAGAATTTCACTGAACCTGTCCAAAATTATCATATCAATATAATGTAAATATCATCTTTTATCTTTAAATTCTTTATTTTATCTGATTCTGATAACGTGTTTATTCATTAATCATCTTTCATTAATATTCTTTGTTTCATAAATTCTCAAAAGGTCAGTATATATATATATATATATATATATATATATATATATATATATATATATATATATATATATATATATATATATATATATATATATATATATATATATAATCATTTTGCTAATTATCTTGTTATTTTATGTGTTGCCCAACTGTTTTATTCAATATATTCGAATTTAAGGAGTGGGTTTCGAATTTGTATAATTAAATTCGAACACAAATATATAAATTTGAGCATGTGGACTATTTCATATATATTAAATTCGAATGAAGGGTTAAATTCTATTTCGAATTTAAAGATTAAGTCTTGAATTTATACTTAAATTCAATCATTATCATCATATATGGATTAAAGTCGAATCATGGATTAAATTAGAAGCTCCTTTCGAATTTAGAGACTAAAATCGAAATCCTAATTTTGAATGAAACCAAATTCGAATCACCAAGAATTAAATTCGAAGACCTCATTCGACTTTGATAATTAAATTCGAAAATATTTTCGAATTTAGCTCAAATTCGAGTTTGTTCCATGTATTTCGAGTTTGTTCTTGGCATCTCGAATTTGTTCATATTTACAACTTTAAAACATACGTTTCTACATCTAAAATCACGAATATGTTAATTATTAAGCTTGAGTTCGATTATAATATACAAATTCTAGTTAAACTCCATCAAAATAGCTTTAAATTTCATAAAAATAATAACTTCGAATTTATTGTTCAAAACCGAAAAATATAAAAAACTTAAGAAATCAATTTTTACCTCAAATTTCGTACGAAATCGAATATGTGACAGCAGATTCGTGTAGTATTCTCCGAGATCTTTCCGATGATATATAAAACTTGATAATTGGCCGGTCGGTTTGGGAGATAATTTAGAGAGAAGGTAGAGAGAGTGTAGAGAGAGAGTAGAGAGAGAGAGACTGATTTTTGGAATGAATAAAAATAATCTTAATTACGTTTATATACTTCATCTAGTTGTATTTGCTAGTTAACCCACTTTCATTTTTGTATATTATATCTCTTTTATTTAATTATCTTTAATAAAATTCATAATATAAATATTTATATAATTTAATTAAATATTTCATAACTTAATTAAATTATAATTCAAATAATGTAACATTATTACATTATCGGTTCAAGATACTGAATTTATGACTGGGTCAAAAGTTAGGTTGTTACAGAATGGGCTCCACCACGCACAAACTTCGTCCCCGAATTTAGCTATGTTCGAACAGACTGGGATATGTTGCTTTCATGACATCTTCAGATTCCCAAGACTGATGCGAACCTTTGTGGTGTTTCCACTGGATGAGCACCATATGTATCTCTTTATTCTGAAGCTTTTTGGTCTTCGAGTCCAGAATACGTTCTGGCTCTTCAACCACTCTAAGCTTCTCATCAAAATGCAAGTTAACGTGTGGTATTTGAACTTCTCTTTCGTCTGCTAAGCTTTTTCTCAAGTGACTAACATGGAATACAGGATGTATTCCAGATAAGTCCGCTCGCAGTTCAAGACGATAAGATTGATTTCCTATCTTTTCGACAATCTTGAACGGGCCGATGAATCTCGGAGCTAGCTTGTTTCTCTTTATGAATCTTACCACATTCTTCATTGGAGATACTTTCAGCATCACCCAATCGTTAACTGCAAAACTAATCGATCGATGTCGATTGTCATAGTATGACTTCTGTCCGCTTTGAGCTTCAAGTATGTTCCTTCTGACGAGTTGAATCTTCTCATGAGTCAACTGTAGAAGGGCAGGACCCGCTATAGGTGATTCACCTGTTTCGCGCCAACAGGTGGGAGTTCTGCACTTTCTTCTGTACAACGCTTCAAATGGAGCCATCTTGATCGTAGAATGATAACTGTTGTTGTAAGAGAATTCGACCAACGACAAGTGATCATCCCAGTTACCACCTAGATCAAGAACACAGGCACGAAGCATATCTTCGAGAGTAAGGATACTACGCTCACTCTGGCCATCTGCATTAGGATGATAAGCAGTACTCATAGAGATCCGAGTACCTATCCCGTCTTGTAGAGCTTGCCAGATTCTAGATGTGAAACGACTATCACGATCAGATACGATAGACTTTGGCACACCGTGACGAGAAATTATTTCGGTGATATACAGCTGTGCCAATCTATCGAGAGAGTATGCTTCTTTCATCGGTATGAAGTGAGCTGACTTCGTTAATCGGTCCACGACTACCCAGATGGAGTCGTGCTGTCTTTTGGTCTTCGGCAACTTCGTGATGAAGTCCATTGTTATATGCTCCCACTTCCACTCGGGAACTGGTAGTGGTTGCATATCCCCAAAGGGTTTCTGATGTTCTGCCTTAACCATTTGACAGATTCTGCAGCTTTCAACATATCGACCGATGTCTTTCTTCATTCCTGGCCACCAATAATCGGCTTTCAGATCAAAATACATCTTTGAGCTGCCAGGATGAACAGATAATTTGGACTTGTGAGCTTCAGATAGAAGAGTGCTACGGATTGAACCATACTTAGGGATCCAGATTCGGTTTCCCTTGAGACAATGAAGTCCCAAATGATTCAGAGTTAGAAATTGTAGCTGCCCTTTAAGATTTTCAGAACAGAGATTCTCTTCTTTCAGTGCTTCAGCTTGAGCAACTCGGATGTCTTCAATAAGATCAAAAGAGAATATAACCGGAGTTAGTGCATAGCAGCACTTTTCTGGATAAATTTTTCTACTCAAAGCATCCGCAACAACATTAGCTTTTCCGGGATGATATAGGATCTCGCAATCATAGTCCTTGATAGGCTCCAAGGAACGACGCTGTTTCATATTCAGATCCTTCTGAGTAAAAAGATGTTTGAGACTTTTGTGATCGGTGTAAAGCTGACACCGAGTCCCATAGAGATAATGACGCCAGATTTTCAGTGCAAAGGTAACGGCAGCCAACTCAAGATCATGAGTTGGTGCACTTTTCTCGTAGTCTTTCAATTGCCTTGAAGCGTAGGCAATAACTTTTCCCCTTTGCATCAGAATACATCCTAAGCCAGTACCAGATGCGTCGCTGTAAACGACAAAGTCATCATTTCCTTCTGGTATGGCTAGGATCGGCGCTTGAAAAAGCTTTTGTTTCAAAGTTTCGAATGCCTCTTGCTGTTTATCCGCCCATACGAAAGGCGTATTCTTTCGTGTTAGCATCGTAAGTGGCACAGAAATCTTCGAGAAGTCCTTTATGAATCGCCGATAATAACCGGCCAATCCAAGGAAACTTCTTATTTCGGAGGCATTGCGAGGCGTTTGCCATTTTTGAACGGCCTCGACTTTAGACGGATCAACGGAAATACCCTTGCCAGAAACAACATGGCCAAGGAATTGAATCTATAAAAGCAACAAAGTAGAGTTTCAAGTATTGTTCAATCAAAGAACGCTTAAGGAATAGCTCAAGACAATGTAAAGTTATACCTGTCTGAGCCAGAATTCGCACTTAGAAAATTTTGCATAGAGTCTTTCTTTTCTCAGTAACTCTAGCAATTGCCGCAAATGAATAGCATGATCAGCCTCCGTTTTGGAGTAAATCAGAATATCGTCTATGAATACGATAACTGACTTATCCAGCATCGGTCTGCACACGGGATTCATGAGGTCCATGAACGCCGCTGGTGCATTTGTTAAGCCGAACGGCATCACGAGAAATTCGCAATGACCGTATCTTGTTCGGAAGGCTGTCTTTGGAATATCCTCATCTCTTACTTTCAGCTGATGATACCCAGAACGAAGATCTATTTTCGAGAAGTAGCTGGCTCCTTGTAGCTGATCAAGCAGATCATCAATGCTGGGTAGAGGAAATTTATTATTTATAGTAACTTTATTCAACTCGCGGTAGTCGATGCACATACGGAAAGTTCCGTCTTTCATTTTGACAAATAAGACAGGTGCACCCCACGGAGATGAACTCGGTCGGATAAACCCCTTTTCCAACAGCTCTTGCAACTGCTTTGACATTTCCTGCATTTCTGCAGGTGCAAGTCTGTAAGGAGCTTTTGCAATGGGAGCCGCACCAGGAACTAGGTCAATGCCGAATTCGACTTGACGTTCTGGTGGCACTCCAGAAATATCATCGGGAAAGACGTCTGGAAACTCACAGACGATAAGAATGTCATTTAGGGTTTTCTTTTCAGAGTTAGATTCAGAAGAGACGTAGCACAGATAAGATTCATGACCCTTAGACAAACATTTGTGAGCTTTCTCTACAGAAATGAAGCAGTGAGCACCTTTTCTTTTCTCTCCTTTGATCTCCAATACTCGGCCGTCTGAGGACTTGATTCTGATGATCCGACGGTTGCATACAATCGTTGCGTCGTTGTTCGTTAGCCAGTCCATGCCGATGATAACGTCAAACTCTTTTAGCGGGATCGGTATAAGATCGAGGTTGAATATAATATTATTTACGAGTAGGGTGCAGTTTCGGTAGACAGAATCGACCATAACATAGTTGTTACTGGCTGTCTCGATATCAATTACAACAGGAAGCTTTGACGGGGATTTAGATAATCTTGATGCAAAAGAAGTCGACATAAAAGAACGACTACCGCCAGAATCAAATAGTACGCGAGTAGGTATCGTATTTAACAGAAACGTACCGGTAACTATGTCAGGTGTTTCTCTCGCTTCTTCTGCTGTTATCTGAAATGCATGTATCCTTGCTGTCGGAGTTGCAGCAGAACTCTTTACTGTAGAACCTCCCGCTGATGATTGCGACTGAAATCGTTGCCCGCTGCGACACTGATACATGAAGTGTCCTCTTTTCCCACATTTTGCACATCCACGTCCCTGCTGTGGGCATTCTTCACTGCTATGACCAATTCGGTTACACGCAAAACAAGTAACATCATCTGGGTTACACAGCCCCATGTGTGACTTTCTGCAACGCTTGCAGAATCGTGGCTCGTTTGTCAATGAGTAGGCTTGCGCTTTCGGTTGGGATTGTTGAGATTGCTGGGTCTGAGATTTGTTTGGCCTGAAGAATCTTCCGAATCTCTGGTTCTTCGGAGGAGAAGGACATGTTGGGTTCGCTGATGGAGCGTAGAGCTGATCACCATACTCCAGATATCCTCTCTCTATTTGTCTTGCCGCTTCGACCATTTCCAAGTAACTCTTATATTTTATTGCGCTCATCGGGTGCCGGTATCTTGGGTTGAGTCCTCCACGTAATCTATTCATCTTCCTTTCTTCAGTAGCTACTTGATACTAGGAGTAGCCGCATAGTCGTGAGAATTCATGTTCATATTCGTCAACTTTCTTGGTTCCTTGGGTCAGCTGCATCAGTTGAACCTCCATCTTATCTTGTTGGTCGATCGGACAATATTTTGCGTTGAACATATCTTGGAACTGGTTCCACTCTAAAGTCTGTATAACGTCTTCGCCATAGATACTTCTCTGGGTCTTCCACCATGCACGAGCAGCTCCAACAAACAGCGCAGACGCATAACTCACCTTTTTCGATTCTAAGCAATCAGAGATTCTGAAAATCTCTTCGGTGTGGCTGATCCAATCCATCGCCTGAATTGGATTCACTGTACCCTCAAAGTTCAGGGCACCGCTCGCCTTAAAATCTTTAAATTTACAGCCTTTAGGCTGCTCGATTTGGGTTTCAGGAGTAGAGTTATCAGAATCAGATTCTTCATTCTGGACTTGCTTATCTTTTCGCTTATTTTTCTTATCATTAAGTCTTTTAGCTTCGGCCTCATCTCTGGCCTGAAACTGTTCTTGCATTATTTTATTTTGTTGCTCAGAGTGTTGGGCTAACAATTGTTGCATCATCTCAAACATTTGCTGTGGGGTCATGTTGCTTGGTATGTCAACTGATCCTGATCCTGACATCTTAACTGAAAATTAAAATCATTTAGCTATCAGTTTATAGACATAGATCTATGTACCCTTTTTCCCATCCTAACAGTCTGTACATCCTATCTCAGTTCAAACCACCTAAATGATTGATACATATGTATTGCTTCAGTTTGTGACCAAGTATACTCACGTAATACTTGATTCACTCAAACTATGGGCTCTGATACCATCCTGTGAAGACCACCCCTTGCGGGGCAGTTCTCACGAGTCTAGGTCCCATATCATGCAATACGATATCAATCAAACTAAGATAGAGTAATTAATTGCAGCATTATAAATTACAGTACAAGCATATTAGGATTTAAGTTTAATACAGATTACCGATTTTAAATTAAACTTATAAAGGGCACAAGTCTAATCTAATTCATGCCATCATATTATCAAAATAAATCTACCCAGATCACCATAATATCGTCATCCAGTTAGTACCAAAATGGGGTCGCTGAGTAAAGGTCTATGAAACTTCTGTCTTGAGCGTGTAAGACCTAAGAACTAGGTCCGGCAGGTGACTTTCCTTTGTCTTTTCCTGTAAAAATGTTAATGTAGCAACCGTAAGCAATGCTTAGTGAGTAAATAGATTTTCAAATTAACATGCATGTCAAGCGGATCATCAATCTAGCGTGATATGTCTTGGCTGCCGCTACAGCCCTCATGATTGAGACATAGAAGTCATAGAGTCGGATGATGCTCAAGCCACGCTCACGCTTAAATCGTGGGGATCAGCCACATACTGGGCTAGCTACCAGTAAATCAACGTGGCGGAACATCGGAGGTCATTACCAATTCAATAGAATTGGGGAAATAGCCAGGTCTAGAACAATAGACCAACAAGGCTAGTCAAGCTGAATCAAATGTCAAAGTATATGCAATGATGAAGCATATGTAATCAGTGTTATGATAGCAATAATCTCAAAGTAATATCAGGAATGAACTATAAATGCAATGACATACGAAATGATAATCAAATAGCTATCATGATCCACTGGGCAACACCCAACCATGGTGTGCACAGGTCACAATCTAGCTGATAATATGAATGTGAATCAATCTAGTGTCAACAATATGTCTCAACCGGAAGTTCAAGCATGTTAAATCTGAATATCTATAACTCACAGTGTTGGGTCTTTATCAAACAGATGTAAAATCTGCCACCTGAATTATCTCAGGATTTTATCTCAATCTATTCTCTGTCAAATCAAATCTTTGACCCACTTTATAAATCTTTAAATCTTTTGTTCAGAATTTCACTGAACCTGTCCAAAATTATCATATCAATATCATGTAAATATCATCATCTTTTATCCTTAAATTCTTTGTTTTATCTGATTCTTATAACGTGTTTATTCATTAATCATCTTTCATTAATATTCTTTGTTTCATAAATTCTCAAAAGGTCAGTATATATATATATATTAATATATATAATCATTTTGCTGATTATCTTGTTATTTTATGTTTTGCCCAAGTGTTTTATTCAATATATTTGAATTTAAGGAGTGGGTTTCGAATTAATATAATTAAATTCGAACACAAATATATAAATTTGAGCATGTGGTCTATTTCATATATATTAAATTCGAATGAAGGGTTAAATTCTATTTCGAATTTAAAGTTAAAGTCAAAGTTTAAGTCTTGAATTTATACTTAAATTCAAACATTATCATCATATATGGATTAAAGTCGAATCATGGATTAAATTAGAAGCTCCTTTCGAATTTAGAGACTAAAATCGAAATCCTAATTTTGAATGAAACCAAATTTGAATCACCAAGAATTAAATTCGAAGTCCTCATTCGACTTTGATAATTAAATTCGAAAATATTTTCGAATTTAGCTCAAATTCGAGTTTGTTCCATGTATTTCGAGTTTGTTCTTGGCATCTCGAAATTGTTCATATTTACAGCTTTAAAACATAAGTTTCAACATCTAAAATCACGAATATGTTAATTATTAAGCCTGAGTTCGATTATAATATACAAATTCTAGTTAAACTCCATCAAAATAGCTTTAAATTTCAGAAAAATAATAACTTCGAATTTATTGTTCAAAACCGAAAAATATAAAAAACTTAAGAAATCGATTTTTACCTCAAATTTCGTACGAAATCGAATATGTGACATCAGATTCGTGTAGTATTCTCCGAGATCTTTCCGACAATATATAAAACTTGATAATTGGCCGGTCGGTTTGGAAGATAATTTAGAGAGAAGGTAGAGAGAGTGTGTAGAGAGAGAGAGACTGATTTTTGGAATGAATAAAAATAATGTTAATTAAGTTTATATACTTCATCTAGTTGTATTTGCTAGTTAACCCACTTTTATTTTTGTATATTATATCTCTTTTATTTAATTATCTTTAATAAAATTCATAATATAAATATTTATATAATTTAATTAAATATTTCATAACTTAATTAAATTATAATTCAAATAATGTAACATTATTACATTATCGGTTCAAAATACTGAATTTATAACTGGGTCAAAAGTTAGGTTGTTACATGTTCCGACAATGCCACTCAGGCGTGGTGTTTGGATCGACTCGAGTATCTTAGCCAAACATTTTTCATTGTCAATGGGCTCTAGACTCGACTGTGCAAGAATTGATGACGGCGACTGAGGCTGCTGTAGGCCTTGTACAATATCCGCAGACTCCAAATGAGCCGCAGATAGATTATGTGCTATATCCCCGTGAGAATGTGAAACATCGGCTTGTTGAGAAGCCGGTGAGTGGCCAGGGGGGGTTTGTGCTTGCACCACTGGGCTAGTGGTGTCTATTTCAATACCGGCACCCAACACATGAGCGCCAGTAGCAGATGTGGTTGCCCGGCTTAATTCTGGCTGGTAATCTATCGAAATTCTCCTAACTCTCCCTCGACTATTGATATATTCTCGCATAGCAGCGAGAGAGCGCATGGAGGACGTGTGGGTGGGGGGGTGACATCATCATCATCGTCATTATTTTCATCATCATTGTCATCATCAGGAGAGGTAATGTTCAGGGGTGATTGATGAGCAGTATGCGTCTCCTCACTTTCCCTATCTCCTGCTTCTGCAATCTCAGGCTCCCTACCCTCATCTCCCCTCTCAATTACATTTTCTCTCTGCACTCCCCCTAAACCTAACAACTCAGGGTTTGCACCTTGGGCAGGTGCAGCCGGTCCTGGTTGCGCCATTGGATCTTCTCTCTCTAAATTCCCTAATAGCCTGAGATTCCTGATTGGCGTAGGCGAGCAGCTCTATAGATAGTGGCATGACTTGAATGTCCGGAGGAGAGATCGGATCGTGAAAATATTGGATTTGAAAATCTCGTATTGCGATCTCGTGATTTCTGTGGCGGATGTCTGGAATTTGTGTCATGCAATGTGAAATGATGAGTTGAAGGAATCGCTGAGCCAGGAGGAATTTTCTTACGCATGTGGTTCCTTTAGCCTGGATGACTTCAATCAGTTCGTTCCATAGGGTCCGGGCGTAGTTGTGGTGGCAATTGTAGGACATACTGTGAAAGATGCGCAGAATTCAGAGACTTGTGCGATCGGCTCCAGAAGCTTTGACAGTGAGACAACGGTCAAGGATGGAGTACATATAATACCAGTGCCCCAGAAGCTTTCGTCAGAAGAATTTAGAAGCTTTGGTGAACTTGCCATCGTAGCCCAGCTGCACAAATTCTCTGCAGATTTGTTCCTCTGGCAAATCGTCATCATAGACAGGGCAGCCAGGAAAATCACGTTGGCGCGAGAGACGTAGAATGCGGCGAAATTTGGGGAAAGGGATATCTATGGTGTGGTCCTTAATATCACCAATGATGCGGATGTTGTCAGGGTCAGGGTGATAGATGAGGGTATGCCAGAATTGCTGGACATAAACTTGTGGTGGACGTGGGTGGGGACGACTGGTTAAGGCATAGGCGATTCGATGTCCCATTAAGATTTCTTCTACTACCCGGTTAGATAGTTTGATGGTCGGGTCTTCCTCAGATTTGTGAAGAAAGGCTGTGTCTAGGAGGAAATTGTTGGGCTTGATGGGTAGCCACATTTGTTTGGGAAATATGCGTTCTGAGGGTCTAGGTGGATGGGCTACTGATTTGGATGTGATTTCGTCATCGGAGTATTGGTTGGGGTTTGAGTGTTGGGAGCTTGGGTGAGGTACATTTTCTCCAGATTGGGAACGAGATGTCATTGTACCTGTCAGAGTTTTTGAAAGTCAGATATTAATTATAAACAAATAAGCGACTTGTTCAGAAGTGTTTCTTGTTTTGGGCGTTTGATAGAATTTAAACTGATTTGTTAAAGGGCTTCTACAGAGGACTTCTCGGTAAGAAAAGTCCGTCTGTAGAACCAAAGTCTACAAGACTAGTCCCAATTCAGATTATTTCAAAAGAAACAGCCTTAAAAGAAGATTTGAAACCCTAAACAAGTGAACTTTCAAGTGAGCTCAACACTTTTTGAGAAACAACCAGAATAAGAAAATTTTCAGCAAAACCTGCGGATGTAGTGTCATCCGAGAGTTGCAACTCTCGGATGAGACTATGAGTGAAAGTTCAGTTTTGATAAATTTTCTAAGGCATGAATAGACCCCAACCTGTGGTTGAAGAGTTGTCCGCAAGTTGGAACTTGCGGATAGGCCTTTGATCGCAGGTATGACTTAGACACTTTCACAAACATTTTACCTTGAAGGGGACATGTGGGTGGAGTGATATCCGCGAGTTGAAACTTGCACATAAAACACCAATAGCCTTCGAAACATAGAAAAGTTTTCTTATTATGCGGATGAAGTAGTATCCGCGAGTAGAAACTCACGGACAATGCATGATCAGCTTTTAACTTAGAAAATTTTGAGGCTGTTATGCGGATGACAGGTCGTCCGCGGGTTGCAACTCGCGGACAAGGCTATAGCCGCAGGTATCAGACTTGTGCAAATTTGAAAAAACCTCAAACAACTTTTCAGACTTACTTTTTGGATCAAAAATATGGTTTTTCAAGAAACCGTTGGGTTTCTTATTTACGAAGAAAAAAACATTTTCAGACTTAAAACCCCTTCTTAAAACCGGATTGAGTGCATAACTTTCAAAGTAAATAGATGAAAATGTGTATAAACATAACGTGTACTCACTTTGATGCACGAAAATGCTTTAAACACTTTAGAATCTCGATTGATCGATGAAACAGTTGAGAAACTTTGAGAACTTGTGTGTGTGTTCTTGAGGTGTGTGTGATGAAGAAGAAGAAAAAAAGTGAAATTGGCGGTATTTATAAGCTTTAAAAACCGGTTCACCCCGAACCCGATTTTGGGAACCCGACCCATGCCAAAAGTATCTAAAAAATATCTTAATTATTTTAATAATTAAGATGAGATTAAATTAGTTAAAAATAAAAGAATAAAGAAAAGTAAAATATTTTTGGTTTTTCTTTGTAGAAAAGGACTTAGAAAAAAAATGAAAAAAAATAAAATCTTTTTGAATTTTTTAAAATTAATGAACCTAAGGAAATAAACACACTAAATTAAGATTAAGTACAGAAAAGAAAATATTTTTGGATTTTCTTGAATGAATAATAACTTACGAGAAAAAATTACAAAATAAAGTGAAAATTACACCAACTAGCAACATAGTTTCTCCCCCTCCAAGTATGCATATAAAATAATCAAAAACACTCGGATACTTACCTGGTTGCCTCCCAATAAAGCTTGATAGAAAAGATTAACACAACGATTAAAATAAAAAAAAATAAACACAGAGCATAATTTATTAGAAAATGTAACATTAGTGAAAAGAAAATTCGTGTTTCGAGAAGGCAAATAAACTTTTCAGAAATATTTCATTTTAAATTAAATTATGTTAACAAATTCAGCATACTTAACTTGTTCACGAGAAAATTAAAGCGTTTTTCATCCAAAGGTTTTGTGAACAAGTCAGCTATCTGATTTTCAGTGTTTACAAAATGTAGTTCTACGGTACCTTCCGCAACATGATCTTTTATAAAATGGTACCGTATATCAATGTGTTTAGCGCGAGAGTGTTATACAGGGTTACCAGTAATGGCTATTGCACTCATAGAGTCGCAATAGATGGGAATCCAACTCAGTCTAAATCCATAGTCTCGGAGTTGTGTGCGCATCCACAGCAGTTGTGAGCAGCAACTTCTGGCAGCAACATATTCTGCCTTAGCAGTGGACAGAGAAACACTATATTGTTTCTTCGATGCCCAACTTACCAGTTTGTCTCCGAGGAACTGGATGTGACCCGAGGTACTCTTATGGACATGATTGCAACCTGCATGATCTGCATCTGAGTAGGCAGTTAGTTCGAAGCTGGTTCCTTTCGAATACTAGAACCCAGGTCAGGCGTGCCTTTTAAATAACGAAAGATTCATTTTACGACAACCAAATGTGACTCTTTAGGGTCAGCTTGAAATCGAGCACAAAGACAGGTAACAAACATTATGTCCGGTCTACTAGCAGTTAAATACAATAAGGAACCGATCATTCCTCGATAAGCCGTGATGTCAGTGGATTTACCCATTGGATCAACATTAGGCTTTAAGGAAATAGGCATGGGAGTTATCATAGACGTACAGTTTGCCATCTTGAATCTCTTAAGGTGATCATGGATGTACTTTGACTGGTTTATGAGAATCCCATCAGGAAGTTGTTTGACTTGTAATCCGAGGAAAAATGTCATTTCCCCCATCATACTCATCTCGAACCTCGATTCCATTAATTTTGAAAATTCTTCACAAAGCGAAGGTTTTGTAGATCCGAAAATAATGTCATCTACGTAAATTTGAACAAGGAGAATGTCATTACCTTTTTGTCGTATGAAAAGGGTTGTGTCGAATGTACCTTTTGAGAATCCGTAATCGAGCAGAAATTCAGTTAGACTATCGTACCATGCGCGAGGTGCTTGTTTCAAACCATATAGATCTTTGTCAAGAGCATAGACATATGGTGGTCTAGACTCATCGTCAAAACCTTCAGGTTGAGAAACGTACACCTTCTCCTTTAAGATCTCGTTGAGAAACGCCGTCTTCACGTCCATCTGGTAGACGGTGAAGTCTTTGTGGGCCGCGTACGCCAGGAATATTCGAATTGCTTCAAGTCTTGCAACTGGGGTGAACGTCTCATCGTAGTCGATTCCTTCTTGTTGTCGATACCCTTTAACCACGAGTCTGGCTTTGTTTCGGATGTCAATTCCGTTCTCATCTCATTTGTTCTTGAAAATCCACTTTGTGCTGATGATTGACCGATCCTTTGGTCGTGGAACTAACCTCCAGACGCGTAGTCGTTTGAATTGGTGTAGCTCGTCATGCATTGCATTCACCCAGTCTGGATATTGTAGAGCTTCGGTTATGGTTGTCAGTTCAATCTTGCTTAGGAAGGCAGCGAAGAGGCATTCAGCGTTGGTGGCTCTTCTAGTTCGAACCGGAGCAGACTTATCCTCAATAATTTGAGATTCGGGGTGGGATAAGGTCCACTTGGGTAGAAGTGATACAAGATCGTCTGTGGATTGGGGTGATTCAGATGGGTTTGAGTCGGTTTGAGGAACATCAACCGGTGTTGAAGGTTCTGAGGCTATATCTGGACTCAGGTTTGGAATAATTGAACCGGTTGGGGATTTGGGAGATGTTGGTGTGAAGTTAGTAGGTGTGGGCTCAGGTGTGTTAGGAGTAGGAGAGCTTGGACTGACCTCATTTGTATTTGCATTAGATTTAGGAGAAGTATTAGTATTAGACTTAGAGTGCGGATATAATAATTCAAATAAGGAGTCTTGGTCTAGATCATCTTCTCCATTTGACGTAGCAAAGGTGGACGCAGATGATGTCTGAGTTGGTTCAGACGAATGTTGAGGAGCCGGTTCTGAACTGATGTGATCAGAAATGTTCTCGGACTTAGCTAAGTCATCGAATGTGATGTTCACACACTCATTAACTGTTCTAGTCCGTTTGTTGTACACTCGGTAGGAGGCTGCGTTCTTCGAGTATCCAATGAATACTACTTCATCTTCTTTGGCGTCGAACTTACCATGATTATCTTTGTCGTTGAGGATAAAACACCTGCAACCAAAAACACGGAAGTGTTTGACATTAGGGGTGCATTTATTAATAATCTCATATGGTGTTTTGCCAAACCGTTTGTTGATGATGGATCGGTTTTGAGTGTAACACGCGGTGTCCACGTCTTCAACCAAGAAATGAAGAGGCAGCTTTGAGAAAATGATCATGGAACGAGCTGCTTCATCTAGAGTTCAATTTCGTCGTTCGACAACTTCATTCTGTTGAGGAGTTCTGGCAGCGGAATATTGGTGGGAAATACCAACGAAATCTAGGAATTTGGTTAACTCCTTGTTTTTGAACTCAGTATCGTTGTCTGTACGGATGGTTTGGGCTTGAAGTTGGAGATTGACTTGGGTCTGCTTCAGAAATGAGATGATCAGTTCTGGTGTCTCATCCTTTGTACGTAGAAAGTTTACCCAAGTGTAGCGTGAGAAATCATCGACCATCACCAGTATGTACTTCTTGGCATTGATGCGCTAAACGCGCATTGGACCACACAAATCCATTTGGATGAGCTCCAGAGGTTTTGTGGTGTTGGGATTTGCAGCATCCTCTTCGTTGTCAGTATCTTCTAACCAGTGTTCCTCTTCAGCGAACAGAGCTCGACCAGCATTCCTTTGCTTGGCGAGATTATACTTAGTCTTGTAGTAGTCCTCATTCTTTTGCTTTGGAAGAAGACATTCGCGTGCAAATTGGCCCGGTTTGCTACAGTTGAAGCATCCTTTCTCTTTATCATCAGGTTTACGTTCCTCCTCTTTTGGTTTCTCAGCCACTTCCCTCTTGTGGTCGAGTTCACCCGTGACTTCAGACTGGTAGACTACTAGACTATAAAAAAGATCGTGTATGCTGATGTCATTAATCTCACGGATTAACTACACAAATTTCTTCCATTTTGGTTTCAAAGAATTCACGAACTTCCTATTTAGCTCTACTTGAGATTTGTTGACTCCATTCTTGCGGAGTTCATTCATTAGCGTGCAGTAACGGTGGTATGTGGTTTCCATAGTTTTTCCATCTTTCGCGGAAAACATGTCATAGTTGTTCAACGCATTCGCTTCACGTTGCTTGGCATTACGATCATTTCCTTGCATTTTTCTCTCAGTTTCCTCCTACATCTCTTTGGCAGTCTTAAAGCTATCTATGCTGATGTAGATTTCATCCGGAATAGCCAGGATGATGAATGATCGAGCTATCCTATCAGCCTTTATCCGGTTGAGTTGTTCCGGCGTGTGAGCTATCTTAGGAGTGTCCTTGTTTCCAGAATTAGTATTATTTGGTTTAGGCAGATTGGTTTGAACAGGACCATTGTAGATGGAATCGAGAATGTCAGCAGCCAATTCTTGACGTTCAATGAAATCGAGGAAACGTGATTTCCACAGAGTGTAGCGTCCTCGGTACAGAGTCGGAGGCCTGACGTCAGATCCCATAGCGAGAGTGTCGCGATTCATGATGAAGGCTTCTTTGGATCGAGATTGGTAAGTGATTATATCCTTAAATGTGAAACACACTAAGTGAGATTCAAGAAAAATTCTAAGTGATGAGAAAGTAGGTGAACTTGCGGGTGAGGTTTATCCGAGAGTTGTAACTCTCGGATGAGGCAGTGGTTGTGATACTTAGAAAAAAAAATATGAATCTTGAGTGGGTTGGCTATCAGAATCGCAAGTAGGAACTTGCGGGTAGTATAGATCCGCGAGTTGTAACTTGCGGGTGATACTCTTAAAAGATTAACTGACTTAGGAAAATCAGAAGTGTAAAGAGTGTTCTTTGGGATCCGCAAGTAGGAACATGCGGATGATGTCTGAAGAACTTAGTCAGATCTATGACTAGCAAGTATCGGGCAGTGAAATCCGCAAGTTGTAACTTGCGGATAAGGCTAAGGCACAAAAAATACATAGGAAAAAAATTAACTAGAAAGCACACAACACAGTTCTATCCGAGAGTTGTAACTCTCGGATGAAGAACAGTTCTTGACTGCAACAAAATTTAAACAAAAATTAAGCACAGATCTGAATGATTTTTGAATCAAATATACTTTCTTTCACGAATTTGTGATTAAACAATAAGATGTTCACCCGAAGGAATATAGTATCAAACGAGATTTAACCACAAACAGTTCAGAAATTTTTAATTCAAAGATCAAACAGAGGGATTCTTCGTAGAACACGAAGAACGATTCAAGACCATGAATGATTTTTCAGAAAAATGCAGAATTCTTCAAGAAAAATTCCGAAAATCAAAGTTTTAGAAACACTTTAAAACCAATCTTTTGGCTCTGATACCAATTGTAATTCCCATATAGAAACATTCAATCAATCATACATTCATAATATCAATAACATAATAATCATGAAGAACACTATGAATATAATGAAGAACAATATGAATACTCAAGTTTAGATAAACCTTAAATGTTTCCACTTCCACGTACGTATAAATGCTTTCAACAACTGAAATAAGAAACCTAAACAAACTATTTATAAGGAAACAAATAGATCAAAACTATCCATACCCATGGGTTGACCTTTTGGGTCTTTTAACCCATTTACACAACTTTGAAACCTTACAAAATGAACACAAAACTAAGTTTCATTTATTACAATATAAACCCTGCAACTATCACAATTTCTAGATCTAAAAAACATTATCTGTAAAAAGAAGTTAATCAAGCTCACTATTCCAGATGGTCGCGGTATCTGCATCTATGGTGACAGAAAGAAAGTGACTTATGCTTGATCTCTGTAGTGAAATCTAGGAAACATATAACAAAGGGTTATGCGTCTTACTTAGCATATGCAATAGATGCTAAGTCCGAAAAGAAAGCTTTAGCTGAGGTACTGATAGCCTCAGAATTCCCCGATGTCTTTCTTGATGACATCTTTGGATTCCCACCAGACCGTCAGGTGGAGTTCAAAATTGATTTAGTGCCACGAGCGGCACAAATTGCTCTATCCCCTTATAGACTTGCACCTGCTGAGATGCAAGAAATGAAGAAGCAGTTGCAAGAACTGCTTGACAAAGGAATCATACGACCAAGTTCATCTCCCTGGGGAGCTCCTGTTCTATTCTTTGAGAAGAAAGATGGGACTCTCCGGATTTGCATCGACTATAGGGAGCTAGACAAGGTGAAAATCAAGAATAAGTATCCGTTACCCAAAATAGATGATTTTTTCAACCAGCTTCAGGGAGCCAATTACTTCTCAAACATCGATCTTTAGATCTGGGTATCATCAGCTTAAAGTACGAGAAGAATATGTTTCCAAAATGGCATTCCGTACCAGATACGGGCATTAAGAGTTTCTTGCTATGCCCTTTAGCCTCACAAACGCACCTGCAGCATTCATGGATCCGATGAATCGTGTTTGTAGGCCAATGCTCGACAAATCTGTTATCGTCTTCATAGACGATATTCTCATATATTCTAAAACTGAAGTCGAGCATGCTGTGCATCTTATGGAACTGCTAGAGTTACTGCACAAATAGAGGCTCTATCCGAAATTCTCTATATGCGAATTTTGGTTGCGGCAGGTGCTCACAAAATCTAAATAATTTATTAGACCTGTCTTTTCTTTAAATTTCGTACTCAGCGTTAACTTATTAACATTGTATCTTATCAGATACAATTCCTTGGACACGTGATATCCGGTGTAGGATTCTCTGTATATCCTTCTAAAATAGAAGCAATTCAAAGCTGGGAAGCTCCCAAGTCAGCTACTAAGACTAGAAATTTCTTGGGATTGGTGGGTTACTACCGTCGATTCATTAAGGACTTCTCAAAGATAGCAGTTCCTCTTACCTCTCTTACTCGCAAGAACATTCCCTTTATTTGGGAAGAAGCTCAGGAAGCCACATTCCAGAGTTTAAAGCAAAAGTTAACTGAAGCACCTATTCTGGCCTTACCTGAAGGCAATGAAGACTTTGTGGTCTTCAGCGGTGCTTCATATCAAGGGCTCAGGTGTGTTCTGATGCAAACAGGTAGAGTCATAGCATATGCTTCTCGCCAACTCAAGGATCATGAAAAGAGTCAGCCGACTCATGATCTTGAACTTGCTGCTGTGACTTTTGCATTGAAAACTTGGTGTCACTATCTCTACGGCACCAAATGCCGGTTATATATAGATCACAAGAGTCTTAAGTATATTTTCAGTCAAAAGGAGCTTAACATGTGTCAGCGACTTTCCATGGAACTTATAAAAGACTATGACTGTGAGATTCTGTATCACCCTGGCAAGGAGAATGTGGTGGCCGATGCACTGAGTAGTAAATCTTACTCTACCAAATGTCTCTACACTTTGACTCATGCTTCATTCTCGTCTACTCTGATTGATGACATTCTTATTGCTCAAGCTGAAGCCCTGAAAGAGGAAAACCTCAACTCTGAGGACATGAAAGGGCAATTCCAGTTCTTAGTTGACAGCCCTCGTGGATTAAAACTCTTCCAGAATCGCATCTGGGTTCCCAAATTTGGTGATAGACGAAAACTTCTTTCAGAAGATCATTGTTTGAATTTCTCAGTACATCCTGGCAGCACCAAGATGTACAAAGACCTTAAAGCAGAATACTGGTGGCCTGGATTGAAGAAAGACGTAGGTCAGCATGTCGAGAGTTGTGTTACTTGTCGACTAGTCAAAGCGGAGCATCAGCAGCCTTATGGCAGTCTTCAGCCTCTACCGATCCCCAAGTGGAAGTTCGATCGTATAACAATGGATTTTGTGACAAAGCTGCCGACTACGCGAAGACAGCATGATGCAATATGGGTGATCGTGGATCGCTTAACAAAAGTTGCTCACTTCATCCCGATTCGCGAGAGCTATTCACTGGAGAAACTAGCTAAGATCTACATAGATGAGATCATTTCTTGACATGGAGTGCCTTTATCAATTGTTTTAGACCGCGACAACCGATTTACTTCAAGGTTCTGGACTGCATTACAAGAAGGTTTAGGCACCAAGATTAGAATGAGCACGGCGTATCATCCACAGCCTGATGGCCAAAGCGAGCACACGATCCTTACACTTGAAGACATGTTGAGAGCTTGTATCCTAGACTTTAGTGGTAACTGGGACGATTACTTGCCTCTTGCTGAATTTTCTTACAACAACAATTACCACTCATCAATCGAAGCCACACCTTTTGAAGCCTTATACGGACGCGAGTGCCGAATGCCTACTTGTTGGCATGAAGCCGGTGAAACACCAATCGCAGGACTTGCACTGCTTCAAGAAACCAACAACAAACCAACGACAAGATTCGTATCATTCGTATCTTGAGAAGAATATAAATACTCTAAAATGAGACTTATCTCATTTCACCAACAAATTACTCCCTCAGTTCTTTTATTCAACCTAGGGGTTCATCTTCAACCTCCATTCTTCAAGAAGCTTTACAACAAAATCAAGAATTCAAGCTACAATTAAATATCTAGCAACAACAATCTACAAAGATTGTTCAAGTTCTTAAGGTAATTTCATCTTTTTCTAATGTGTGTGTACTATGTGTGTGTTTTATGAGTTACGACTTTGATGGACAAAAATCGAACCAAATTCTAGCAAAAACATCACATTGATGTTTAGTTTCGATTCAAATGTTATAGTAAGAAAATACAAAGCAAATTTGAGTGTTTAATTGTTGTTTTGGTCGCTGAAATACAAGGAAACCGAAAGAACTTAAAGTGCAGTCGTGTGTGTGTTTGCATGCAAGTTAGATACCGAAACCCTTGAATAAACTACCGAAACCTTCCTTAAAATACAGAAACATATAGAAACCCATTGAAACTTTAACATATACCGAAAGTATGTTGTGTAATACCGAAACCATATGGTTTATTGTGAATTAAGAATCCTATCAAACAATCAACAACTACAACAATTAATCAAGAACAGAAATAGTAATACTAACCGAATGATTATATTGATGACAAAATGATTACAATGGAGGATAGAACTATAGCCCTAGAATTCTGGAATTTCGTTCGATTGTATTTTGCAGAATGTCAGATCTGATATTCTATTACAAAGTCAACCTACTATTTATAATATTCACAACTATGAACAAGTTACTGAATAAACCCTAGACTTTGTATTACATCAACAAAATATATTCCAACAATCTCCCCCTTTGATGGAATAAGCAAAGTCTTCATCGTGAAAGCCCCAGCTTCATCTCAAAATTTCTTACACTCTTTCTGTTTGCTAGTCTCCACTTTATCTTTGAAATAACATCAACAATAAGCTTCTTGTCATTTATAGTGAGGGCTCCTTTTTTAGTTTTTGTTTTCTGATCTACAGCCAGCTTTACTTTAAGTCCACTCAAAAATTTCTGCAAAGTTCCATCACAAAATTTTTCAATTCAATGGTCCTCATAGTTCTCAGCTTTCAAAATCTGTCTTTGTACATGACTACTAGACGCTTGACCATGATAACTTGAAACTCTTTTAACTCCCCAGCAAATTTGATTTCTCTGTTTGGTGGAGTCACGTTAATCTTTCTCATGCCCCTTTCAACACCAATTTGAAGATCTTAGATTGACATAAGAACGAGCTTTATATGCATGAAATGAAATAAAGTCTTTAAAGCAAATCTGCAAAGCTCAATTCTTTTGTTCCTGCATAGTTCATCAAACAAATCTTCAATGTCCACCAAATTCATCCAAAACATATCTGCTTCTGTAAACTTATACGTATTCCCATCCGATCTTGTCACAGTGAATGCAGGATAAAAGATCTTAACAAATCTATCCATTTCAATCTTTACTAGATCCACTATCGGAAACTCACTTCTAACTTTATCAACACTCTGAGCCTTGTTCTAAAGGAAACTTGCATAGTTTACCAGATTTGGTCGATTTGCTTCTAAAACTCTCAGCAACTTCAGGAATGTACAAGGAGCTTGCTTCTTGCAGAAAATCTTTTTCTCCAGATGATCTTCAAGGTATGGCAGCTTGTTTCTTTTCCTAACATATTCAGCTGATTTCTTCGAGGTAAGCTCCAGAACCTTTTTCAATTTCTTTCTAACTTCTTCTTCGTTCAGAAGGCATAACATATCATCAATCTCTTTCTGAACCAGCCTTTGAACTTCAAACCTTAATTGATGCTGCTTTTGAGTCTCATCAGCAAGAACATACTCATTAAAAAATCTCTCCATCACTTCAAACTCATTCACTTCTTTCACAATCGGAGGAACAAAACTTTCAAACGGAAACAATTCTGTCTCTTCTTCTTTTACCTGTACTGTAACCTCAGGCTTTTCAACCATTGGTATAAGTATATCATCTATTAAGATCTCTTGAACCAACACCTCTTCTTCTTCAATCCTCTCAGCTCTAACTGCAACATCTGTTAGCTCTATCACATCATCATCTTCTGATTCTTCAATCTCAATAATATCTTCAATCATTAAAGCCTTTTCTTGTTCCTCTTCTTCAGACTCTTCATATTCATCAAAATTATATAACTCTGACTGAATGTTCAATGGACTAGGAACATCTTCATAAAGAATCAATTCCTTTCCTTTTTTAACATAAGCAGGGTCTTTTGAGCTTCCTGCCTCTTCTTTTTCTTTAACTTCAGCCTCCTTCTCTGGATAGGTTATCATCAATAAACCCGGTGTAGGCTCAACAAGCTTCCTCCTCTTCTCCCCCTCACGAGGAGTATCATCGGAGTCTTCGTCATGCTCATCATGTTTGCGTTTAGGCGCAGAAGCTTGAGCCTTACACGACTGTTCAACTGCCGCCACCCTTTCTGATAAATTTCCTAGCGCAGTGACCACCGTGCTTTCTATACCTATCATCCTTTCTCTCATTTCGTCAAATTGCTCAAAAACTAAGTCCCTCAGTTCTTCAATGGCTTGATTCGGATCAGGTTGCTTCACTAACTCCTCGGATACGGATTTTCCTTTCAAAAACTTGTGAATGTTATTCATTTGAGCCATAACTTCAGATAGCTGAGCAGACACATGATTGTTTACTCTTGCAACAACAGCATTTAACGCCTGACTCAAAAATGTTTCGGTAACGAACGGGGAAAGAGTAACGACTGGGTCACTAAGACTTCCAGTTGACACAACAGTGGAACTTGTGAAAAGAACCTCAGTGTGGCCAGTGCTCAGAGTTGGCAAAGTGGTAGCTCTGACTGGACTTCCACCCTCTTTAAGTGACGGAGCAACGAATGCTTCCGTGACTGAGGATGTTTAGGCAGGAACACTAAGTTCAACTATACTGACTTCAACAAATGAAGTAGACTCGAGTGTCCTATCATGTATCGGTTCTAGACACTGTGCTTGAAATGAAGTTGTACACTCAGGCAGATGTGTATTGAATTCAATATCCATCAAATCCAAAGGATTATCGGATAGCTGTTGTGCTTGATCCCGGTGCTCAAGTGAAACAGTCTCCTGTTGAGAGGAGACTGAGTGGATGATGGGGTATGCAATCATTAGTGGGATACTGACTTCTTCAATGCTAACTCCCTGTTGGGAGCTAACAGCAGTTGTGGTAATATCCCGGCTTTCTAGTTTCAGAACATCCTTCACACTCTCTTGAGCTATACTAACAATATCCATCAGAACTGCTCCTCCCTCATCATGATCAGGTCCACCACCACCACCATCATCATCATCATCATCACCTTCCTCCTCTCCCTCATTTATGTTTGATAAAGTACGTTCAGAATCGGAACTACTTTCTTCTCTCTCACCTCCCCTTACTGCACCCACTTCTCCCTTAGACACTAGAAGGCTTCCCTGAACTTCAGCCCCTTGCTGAAGTTCCTCTCGTCCTATAACTCATTGGTTTAGAGTACCCGGTTCTGGGGTCTCTATGGGAGCATGGTCTATGCGGTATAACCCCACATTCTCACTGGACTGATCTGCGTAACTTAACAGTGCTTCCGGTATTGGCATAATGTTGGCATTTGGAGAATCTGGAACTTCATGTAGGCTCATCATAACGTAATCTGGGCATCTTTAATAGTTTGATCTCTTCGGTATATTTTCATTTGCCCGTAGGATGCCTCAGATTAAAATCTGAATGAACCTTTGTAGCGGTACAAACTTCCTTGATCTATTCGTAGTCTTGGCAAGTACTATTTTCTTCAAGTCTTCCCATATGCACTGTGCATAATCGTAGTGTTTGTTGAATGCGATGCCGTGAAAGATCCTGAGACAATGGATACTGCATCGACATATGCCAGTATGCTTTGATGTCATACACCTATTGATGAACCCAAACAATGAATATCATTCACCGTTTAGTCCATTTCTATGGAATTTTGAACATTTAGGTAAGGGCTTTGAGTATCCCAGGCAAATCAAGTCATGTACCAACTCTTCATCTGACACGAAATCCTCGAAGTCAGCTAACTCTGGAAAATTGACAGTATCAATCCTTCGGGGAAAGAACATATTGTGTCTAAGTCTGGCCAAAGTGATCTTAGACTTCAACTGATTGATGGTAACCTTGAAGTGATGGTTACCATCTGCTGGAACAAACATTACAGTATTCCAAAATTATTGAAGGTACACTTGTGGAATCGAAGGTTTATATTGGAGAAGATATCCCAAAGGATGTCATTTGAGAATATCAACAATGATTGGGTGACTGACTTTAATCACTTTTGTATCAAGGCGGTGGTTATTGTCCTTGAATGGAAGACAATATTTGGGTTTAACAAGTTGATTGTCGAGGATGATGGTAGATGGTGAAGGCCTGGTAACAGAAGCGGAACGGACAGGTTTGGAAACAAGGGTATGGTTTGATGATGAATGGGAGTCAGAAGAATTTGAATAATGGGATTGACTTGGAGATTCCATTTGTAACCTGTGAAATATAACAAACATGTTAGAGAAAGCAGGTAAACAAATGAAATCTGTCACATTAGAAAACAGAACATTTTGCCCGAAATTATAAAATTTGTGCTTTTCTGTTTAAAGCATCGGGATTCCAGACAATAATATGAAAATATTATGGACAGGATTCCAAAGTCAATCTTTCAGATACCAATGTTAGAAAATCACAAATATACACAATTTCTTGCAAAAATGTTATATTTTTCTGAAAAATTAAAATCCCAACACTTAGAAAAAAATTTTTTGAGCAAAAACTCGAATGACTCTTTATACATCTCGACTGACACTTGAACAAACTCGAATAAGCCTGTGAACAAACTCGAATGGAATTGAAAGATTCTCGAATGTATCTATGCAGAAACTCGAATGACTTGTGATGATACTAGATTAAGCTTATATATCAACTCGAATGAAGTGTAACATTTCTCGATTAAGTCTGGAAGAATCTCAAATGAAGAATAAGACCAACTCGAATTAACCATGAGTTAACTCGAATGAAATACAACTAAACTCGAATGAAAGAAGACTTAAACTCGAATGAAACATGAAATGATTCGAGTGCATGTTCAGTCCAGCTCGAATGAGTCATGAAAGGACTCGAATGAGTATATAGTCCAACTCGATTAAGGCTTAAGACAAACTCGATCAATTCTTAAGTCCAACTCGATCATATCTTATGTTCAACTCGATTGACAAAGTGATCAACTCGAATCAAACATAACATTTGTCGAATGATGAAACAATCAACTCGATTGACACTGAGATGTTTTTCTCGATTATACTTTCAATCGAGAAAGTTCTTTGAAATTATATACAAGTCCTTACACTGATTTTTCAAAAAATTAATTCCAAGGACTTTTTAACTGATTTAAAACTTGTTTCCCACACGAAAAACAATTTCAAACAACTTTGGTTTACTTAACTTTGATTAAAAACAACAACATGGTTGTTAAAAATCCAAAATTCAGAAAAGTATGAACTCGAAGCTTTTTGAAATAAAATGTCAAATTGATGTTTGTGTGAGTTGAATTGAAACATGAAATTTCAGATTCATGTTCAGATTCATAAACCGCAAACCACCACACATTTAATTTTAGTTTAAGAAACACAAGTTTTGAAAATCCATGAACACATTTTGATGTTCATATGAATGCATACACATAACATTGATACATCGGAAACGTACCAAAAATTAACAAACCAAAACAGAAATAAAAGATATAAAATCAAATGAAAAACTTACAATTTGTTGTTTGTTAGTCTGAAATAATCGAAGATTGTAGGGTTTTTTGAGGTTTCTTAATGAGAAAGAAACGTTTTTGGGAAGACGGTGAATAGTTGTTTTTGGACCGAAAAGTTTGATTTCAATTTTGAAATGCAACTTTATAGTTGGATTTCAAAAAATTTGAAAATATCCGGCCCATATTTGAATTTCAAAAAAAACTTTACCCGGCCCACATTCACCATTCATAAACCCATTTATTCAAAACCCAATATCCTTTTAAAAAAATATACAACTAAAATAAAAAAAAATTAAAACAAACTTAAACAAACAAAAAAAAAAAATTGAAAACTCGCATAAAATTTTTTTTAACTAAAATAAAAACTAAAAAAAATTTTGAAACATAAAATGCTCCCCCTCAGATGTATATATTAATTTGCAAATCAGCTCACTCTACAAAATATGAAATAAATTTATCAGATTTTCTCAAAATCAGATAAAAATTATTTTCTGCTCCCCCTGCACATGACAATTCACATCTGTTAAATTCCGAAAAATTTGAACTTTTAACATTCATGAATTTAACATCAGTTTAGAATCAATAAAAAAATGTAAATTTAAAATTATAAATTGAAACTACTGAATTATTAAATCTTATGATTCAACATACCCAATTTATATACCAAAAAATTAAACTTTTTTGCATCTAATGCTTTGGTAAACAAATCAGCTAGTTGATATTCAGTAGGAACAAAGTATAATTCTATATTCCCATTTTCAACGTGATCATTAATAAAGTGATACCGAATATCGATGTGTTTTGTTTTTCTGTCCATCTTATCACCTGCGTGATCAGCATCAAAAAAGCAGTTAAATTGAATGAAGATTCTCTGGGATACCACAAACCAAGGTTTGGTGTTCCCTTCAGATATCTTAAAATTCTTTTAGCAGCAGTTAAATTTGATTCTTTTGGATTCGCCTTATATCTAGCACACACACATGTAGCAAACATAATATCCAGTCTACTGGCGGTTAAGTACATTAATGACCCAATTATTCCTCGATAATGAGTTACATCTACAGGTTTTCCTGAAATGTCCTCATCGAGTTTGGACTTTGAATCCGGAGTCATGGGAGTTTTCATAGGAGTACTGTTAACCATGTTAAATTTCTTTAACATGTCTTGAATATATTTTAACTGATTTATAAGAATACCATCAGTCAATTGTTTAACTTGTAATCCTTAGAAAAAATTTATTTCTCCCATCATGCTCATTTCGAATTTTTGGGACATTAAGAAAGCGAAGTTCTTACACAATTCAGGATTTGTAGACCCAAATATTATATCGTCTACATATATTTGTATTACTATAATATCCGGCCCCTGACGTTTTATAAACAAGGTTTTGTCAACTGCACCTTTGTTGAATCCGCATATCAACAGATATGTTGAAAGTGCATCATACCAAGCACGCGGTGCTTGTTTAAGTCCGTACAGTGACTTGTCTAAAATATATACATGATCAGGTTTTGAAGGATCAGTAAAGCCTTCGGGCTGATATGTATATACTTCATCAAATAATTCCCCGTTTAAAAACGCAGTTTTAACATCCAATTGATAAACAGTGAAATTTTTATGAGCAACAAATGCTAAAAAACATCCTAATCGCTCCTATTCTTGCAACAGGTGCAAACGTCTCATCATAGTCGATCCCTTCTTGTTGACTCTATCCTTTGGCAACGAGTCGTGCTTTGTTACGAATGATGATTCCATGATCATCCTTCTTGTTCTTAAATATCCACTTCGTGCCAATGATAGATTCATCTTTAGGTCGCTCAACAAGTCTCCAGACCTTCAACCGTTCGAACTGATTCAGTTCTTCTTGCATTGCAACAATCCAATCAACGTCTAGAAGAGCTTCTTTCACATTCTTCGGCTCAATTTTTACTGAGAAAATTGGAAAATAAGCATTCGTTTATAGTGGCTCTTCTGGTTTGGACTAAAGCAGAAGGATCACCAATGATATTTTCTGTTGGGTGATTTCTAGTCCACTTGAAAGTATGTGGATATGGTTGGATGTGGTCTTGATTGGGATTTAGGTCTAAATTGGGAAGTCGGGGATGGCTTCAGATGTAGACGGTAGGGTATCTGAGATAGGAGTTTCTGAATGTTCAGATATTAAGGGGGTTTCAGAAGATTCTGGAGGTAATCCTGTCAGGCACCATATTTAAAACATTAGTTTTGGGCTTCTCAAACAATTTATTTAATTCTGAATTTTCTGCATTCTTTTCAGTTGACTCCATATAAGTCGGTTTGTTGGGTTCGTGTCCTAAACTGGTATGTTCAGAAGCCATTACCACTCCATCAAATTTAACGTTGACGCTTTCATTGATTGTCTTGGTCCGCTTGTTGTAGACACGGAAAGCAACTGACTCCTTCGAATATCCTATGAAAATACCTTCATCAGCTTTTTGATTAAATTTTCCAAGGTTGTCATTGTCATTTAGTATGAAGCATCTGCATCCAAAGACATGGAAAAATTTAATATTAGGTATTCGTTTATTTATTAGTTCATGAGTCTTTCCGAATCGTTTATTGATGATTGAACGTTTCTGTGTGAAACAAGTTGTTGCAACAGCTTCAGCCCATAAGAATAACGGAAGATTGGAATACGCCAGCATCGTTCTTGCTGTTTGCACTAGTGTCCGATTTCTTCGTTCAAAGACACCATTCTGTTGTGGAGTTCTAGCAGCTGAAAATTGATGTGTGATTCCTACAGAATTCAAAAATGATTCAAGAGATTTGTTCTTGAATTCTGTGTCGTTATATGATCTGATTGACCTCATTTGATAAATTCATCTTCCATTTTCTTTATTTTCTCATAAAGCTTAGTTCTTTCTTCAAAAATGGCATGATATTTTACAGAAAAATTTGAAGCCTCTAATTCTGCCAAACTCATTTTTTCTTGTAGGTCAGATATATTGTTATTAAATTCTTGGATTTTGCTTTGAAGTTCTTTTTCTTTGTCTTGCAAATCTGAAACTGCTCGTAATGCCAATGCTTTATCTTTGGAAAAATCTAATACTAAATTATGTTGATTACGTAACTTGTTTTCCAAAGAGTGAGCATGTTTCTTTCCAGTCTTTAATGATTTTTAAAATTTCTTAAGCATAAAGGTCATTTGTGTTAATTTTTATTCAAGCAAACAGGAATCATCAATTTCAGAGTCAGAGTTAGAATTTACCTCCGGTGTTTCGGAACTGTCTGATTATTCTGACTCTGAATCATCAGTATCCTTGTCATTGTTGCATCCAGCTTTTCCTACTGCCATCAACGCGAACTCTTCAGTCTCTTCCTCCTCAGACTCTTGTTTTTCCTCATCCTCTTCATCTGTTAGCCCAACCCATACCTTATCTTCTGCTATCATAGTTGACTCACTCATTTCGAATTCATTGAAGACCTCTGATTTCAAGCAGATATGAGCATCCTCATCCAGTATGTCTTCATCCTCTAATAACTGTATCCAATGGTCATCCTCTGCCATAAGGGCTTTTCCAGCTTCCTTTTCTTTGGCTAGGAGAGCCTTTCTTGTGTAGTAGTCAGAGTTTTTGACTACTGGCATTCTACACTCACGAGCAAAATGACCTGGTTTTCCACAATTATAGCACTTCTGCTCTGTTTCTTTCTTCGCTGATTTATCAGATTTATCAGATTTTTCAGCTTCTCTGCCACTACTCTCACCAGATTTTTCATATTTCTCCTTCTTTTCAAATTTCCTTGAGCCAGTCTTGTAACGCATTTTGTTGTTGGTTGGCTTACGATAGAATTTCTTTTGGAATGCTTTAGTTAGCAATGCCATCTGCTTTTTCATCTCTTCTATCTCGGAGTCTACAGATGAATCTGATGTGTCTGATTCGGAAGAGCTACTGCTTATGACTGCCCGTTTCTCCTTTTTCAGCTTATATTTACATTTCTTTTCTGCCAATAAAGCCAAAGGGTCAGCAGTCTCTTTCTCGGCTTTCTTTTTGCCAGATAATTTCCTCAAAACAACCTCTTGTTAGTTATTGAGGTTTTCAAAAATCATATGGAAGTCCATCTCTTCAATGTCCTTCGTCTGATGGATAATCATCGCATACTTTTCCCATTCCGGGTTCAGTACTTTTAAGAACTTGACATTGATATCCAGATTGGACTTTGTTGCCCCATTTCTTTTCATCTCACTTACCAGACTGACAAACCGTAAGTAAGTGTTTTCTAGTAATTCTCCTTCTCATGCTCGAAAATTCTCGAAAGTCATCAGACTGTTCCTTGCTCTATTTGTTGTAGCCCTGTCGGATCCCCTCATAAGCTTGCACACCTCATCCCAGATGGATTTGGCGGTCTTTGTGTTTGTTAGACAAGTATAAATGTCATTGGGGATTGAGATCACTAACAACTTCCTAGCTGTTTTGTCCCCTAACTTTCTTCTTTTTTGTGCCTCCGTTAAGTTTGTAACCTCCACTGTTCTTGGTGGAATTGGGGGATTTCCAGTGGGTACTCCAGGGATTGTCTCCATGAACACAGCTGGTCCGTCTGTTTAGGACTTTAGCATTTCTTCCGAAAGATCATGGAAACTAATGAATTCCAAAAATCGTTCCCTCCACTGCACGTATTCTGCCCGATAGAGAATTGGGGGTTTCGTTTCTGATCCCATGGCAAGTGCGTCTTTTGACATTGTGGCTGATAGATAGGAAACTTTCCAAGATCTAATGATATTTGATTGAAATTGAAATAGTTGATCAACTGTTGAAAATTGATCAACCTTTGAATGAATGTTGAATGAAACTTGATTGAATAAGATGATCAACTCGAATGATAAGTTGATCAACTCGATCAAAGAATGAGTGAAACTCGAACCAATGTATTATCAACTCGAATCTATAACAAATGAACTTGTTAGAAGAAATAAGTAACTCGAATCAAGTAGGTATGAAACACGAATGGTTCAGTATGAAACTCGATTGATTTAGTGTGAAACTCGATTGGTTCAGCGTGAAACTCGATTGTTTTAGTGTTAAACTCGATTGGTTCAGTGTGAATCTCGAATGATACTAAGTGTAACTCGAATTAAGATATGTGCAACTCGAATTAAACTTTCCTTTGAACTTGATCAACTTGAATAGAATGAAATTTCAACTCGAATTCAACAATTGTGCAACTCGATTGATACCTTGTGATTAATTCCTTGGTGAAGTTAACCTTGGATCAACTCAAATTAATTTTGGTTCAACTACACTTCCAACTCGATTAACATGCAAGTCAACTTGGTTAAAAATACAAGTCAACTCGATTGAATAACAAGTTCAATTCGATTGACACTAAAGTCAAACTCGATTTAAACTTGTTATCAACTCGATTGATAAAATCAGTCAACTCGAATTGCTCAAGTACTTAGTATAATTCGAGTTTCTTAGATTTTCAATAATTTCAAGTCTGAAACTCAATTTAATTTGTAAAACACAGCTATTATCAACCAAATTGATATCTAAGATAGGGATTCTGATTTCAAACACTTTTTGTGAAAGTATATTGTCTAAAAACAGATTTAAAAGTGACTTTTGCAATAAAACAGTGAAGAACTTTTGGTTTTTCAAAATTTCAGAAAAATCAACAGATCTTTTTCTGTGTTTGATAAATCAAAATAAAATTATATTCAATTCAATCGATTTCCTATCCTTTTCCTTCGATCCAATTTTCAGAATCAATAATCAACAGGATAAAACCCCATGTTGATTTTTGTGTTTTTCGAAAAATATGTGTCAAGAACAGTTCTCGAAAAATTTCAATTTCAGATCAAAAATCACCCTAGATGCTCTGATAGCAATTTTGAATTAAGAATCCTATCAAACAATCAACAACTACAACAATTAATCCAGAACAGAAACAGTAATACTAACCGAATTATTATATTGATGACAAAATGATTACAATGGAGAATAGAACTGTAGCCCTAGAATTCGGGAATTCTGTGCGAATGTATTTTGCAAAATGTCAGATCTGATATTCTATTACAAAGTCTACCTACTATTTATAATATTCACAACTATGAACAAATTACAGAATAAACCCTAGACTTTGTATTACATCAACAAAATATATTCCAACACTAACACTATCGAGACCAAGGAAGGAAACCAAAACCCATGTATACCATAAGTATATGAGAACTAGCGAAGCCAAGGGAATGCCAAGACCCGCTTGAATACCGAAACCATGAAAGGTTTCGGTAATAATACTGAAACCACATAAAATACCCGGTGGACGTCTTTATGACACAACATTAATTTATGGGCATTTTGTCCTCTTTTCCTTTTTAGTGGTAATGTACATGCATGCATGGGTTTGTATCCATATATATATATATATATATATATATATATATATATATATATATATATATATATATATATATATATAATATTAGATATCATTAAACATAATCCCCAATATAAACTTAATTGTATTCAAAAGCTACAAAATATTTAGCAAGAAATTATGATTTAGAGTCCTTGGATTTTAAGCTAGCTTTATTAGTGTATTATGTACTCTGTAATATTAATTATAGACACTTCGTTGCACGCACGATATAAAGATTTAAACGAATAGTTCGGTTATGTACCAATGCTAGTGTCAGAATGTGTTAAAGCTTATTTAAAAGTGTCAAACCCAGTTAAGCAAAGCCAAAAGCTAGAATTAAAGCCTAGATAAACCTGTGCAAGCAATTCGAAGCATTATAAAGCTTTAAATATTGATGCAAGCATAAAAGAGTACAGTAAGTAACAGTTATTCATGTTTACATGTATTTAATGTAATTGAGACATACTTTGCTTCTATATGCCTTCTTTGGCCTTCAATAGAGCTTATGTGAGTGAAGGCGAACACTGAGGTACATGCGGTGCCCAGCTTAGCCAGATTTCACATTTGATCTATTAATATGCATAAAATTATTGCTATTTGCTTATTGTTGCATATTATACAACAAGCTTTGTTTGAGCAATTCTTTGTGCATTTTCATGAGCATTTTACATTACTGCAAGCAATTTTGATGCTTACCACTATCCCAAGCATATATGCGGGAAGCTAGCCCCGCATCGCAGACTGATCATCTGTAAGCGGTAACCCTAGTGGTGGCATCTCCTTTTCAGCGGGCATTGTCTCAATTTGTGCAAGCAATCACTCTAGTATAAGCAATTACACTAATGCAAGCAGCCTTTTTAGGCATAATTCTTTTAAGCCACATGTCATACATGCATCATGATTATCTGTTATCTCACTAAGTGTAACATCCGGCACTGAACCAGGTTAGCAACAAAGCCCTAATCCACATTTAATAGTCAATTATAGCCTAATCAATAGTCATTAGAACTTAATCAAATGATTAACAAGGCTTATTAGAAAATTCAACTCAATTAGAATCAAATTCATCGGTGCAAAGAATCGGGAAATCAATTAATCCGATCAATTTACGATATGAGGGATTAATTCAACTAAGTACATAATTAGATCATGATTAGTGACACTAATCATACACTAATACAATTACTTAACCTTAATTATGCAACACTAAAACAATTAATTAAAGCAATGCATCCAAAAGTATTTATGAATTTATAAGAAAAGGGAAATACAAGAATACATTTCTAAATACTTTTATACAGAAAAAAATATAAATACATCAAAAATACACCCTCTAGGCCGGCCACCATATGGTACACAAGGACCAAAAGTTTGTATTATTTTACTCAACATTTCACCATCAAATCCTCCTCTTTCCTTTCATCCAAGATTTTTCTCTATTATCATCATTTCACCACCTTTTTTTCCTCTATAAATAGAACCACCACTTCACTTCATTCTTCACATCTTGCAAACACAAAAACCTCTCTTTCTCTCCCACATAAATCCGGCCATCAAGCACTCAAGAACACACAAAGTGTTCTTTCAAGTGTTCTTCATATTTTTGAAGTGTTCTTGGTGGAATTTTTGAAGATCCAACCTTCTACTCATTTTCATTCTTCTAAAAACATCAAAGTAAGTAAATACTAACCTATTACATCTTATATTTATGTTTATATAAGTCTTGCATAATATATATAATCACCTACAACAACAAGTTTCATAAAAACTCATGTTTATAAGTTTCTAGTTGTTATTTTTAAGTTGTTTCTTTAAATGTGTTTATGAATATGTGAACACATTATAAAAGTGTTAATATTATGAAAACATGTGATATATATGTGTTTTTATAACTATTATGGCTTTTATACAAGTAGTCTTTGAATAAACAAGAAGAATCATAAGTTGTTGAAAGTTTATAGACTACGGATTTTCGGCAGAAAATTTATATCGACTTTGAAAAATCATAACTAATTCATAACTCAACGAAATGAGTTGATTCTTGTCTCAAAAGTTAGATCTATGTCTTAACTATAGATCTGCAAATTGTCATGATTTATTGTGAAGTTTAAGACCTCCAGAAAGTATTTGGGAAACCGAAAGTTTGACAGCTCAAAAATGGCCAACATAGCGTTTTTAACGAGCTTTTTCACTAACCTAAACAACTCGAAAAATGGCCGTTCTTGATTCTAAAAATCCTTTGTATATAGTAGTTGAATGTCCTAGAAAACCAAAGTCTAAAACATTTTGGAGCTTGGTCAAAAACAGCCTCAAAGTAGGCCGAAAAACCTCCGAAAAAGCTGAAAAATTATATATATATAAACTTGACGTTTTAAGCGCATTTTATTTATAAACTTGTAATGTTGGGTGATTTAAGACATAAAAATCCATAAATATACATATTATCATATATTAGTGATATTAAGTCCTTATTATCATTTAGGACTCGGTTAAACACCTCCGGTTTCATCACCCATCAAGCAACGCTAATTTGCATTTTACGCTCGTTTTTGCCAACGCACTCACGGTGAGTCTTCATAGCCCCTATTTTTCACTATCTATTGGGGTGGAAATACATGCACTATTTTCATATGGACATCTAAACTATATATTTCTTATATGTATTACATATGGTTCCATTAGCCCTTATATCATGAGCCGTTAATTATATTTATTTGTAAGCGTGAATATATTGTGGATAGATCTATTGGGAGTCATGTCCCCCATTCGGGTTAGCTCGGTTCGGCTAACAGCGAGTGCATATATATTCAACACACGGTATTACGTATGGGAATACTGCACAGGGCAAACTCATTCTAATTAAGCTTCGGTTGCATGATGGTTTATGTAATACATACACGGAATTTATGATTTTATAAATTCAACTCATCTGATAATGTCCATACAACTGGTCTTTTCGCGTAAACCTATGAGCTCACCAACAATTTTTGTTGACGTATTTTAGCATGTATTTTCAGGTAATTAAGGCACGTATGCCTCAGACGTATTTCACTTTCAAGCTTCCGCATCCATGGAGTCGCATGCATATTCAAATTAACGGAGATTTAGCTGCATTATTTTGGATATTTTAATTAAATCTCTGTATTTTTGCGAACTCCTTTACTCATAACAGTCTATGTAAAACATTGCTATATTTTCAAGTTTCAATGATGTATTTTAAAAACGTGCATATAGTGGTCGTTCATTATGATTATGGTTACGCTTCCGCGACGTCACGCTTCATTGCCAACCGGGGTAACGGGGTGTGACACTAAGCAATTAGGTAACAGTTGCTACTTAAAATTTTACAGGCAAAGGTAAAGAGCAAGATGGACCATCTGCTTAGGTCAATTATCTGATCAACCCAAAGGACTTTAGCTCACTATTCAGCTTGTGCTATAGCTTTGTGAATCCTTGAGATCTGGGTAGTTGCTTTTATATTATTGTGATGTAATAGCAATTTAGTACTGTAACCTTGTAGCACATGTAGTGCATGACTTGTTGTAATACTTTATTCAGATTTATGCAAGCGTCAGACTTAATATGATTATTATGGCAATTGTTATTTATTCCTGGGATTATGCAAGCATGTCTTAAATCAAGTTTGTTACACAAGGTAAGACTCGTGGTCAAAGGGTTCAACCAAGAAGAAGGGATTGATTATAATGAGGTGTTTGCACCAGTAGCGAGGCTTGAGGATATTCGATTGCTAATAGCGTTCGCGTACTTCAAAGGCTTCAAAGTATATTAGCTAGACGTCAAGAGTGCCTTCTTGTATGGAAAAGTGAAAGAGTTTGTGTATGTCAAGCAACCACCATGGTTTACTGATCCCAAGTATCCAGACAGATTATATAGATTGGATAAGGCTCTGTATGGGTTACATCAGGAACCTAGGGCATGGTAAAAGACACTGTCTACTCACCTCTTAGACAATGGGTTTGAGAGAGGGAGAATAGATAGTATACTGTTCGTTAAGAGGAAAGGTGACGATTTCATACTGGTACAAGTGTGTGTGGACGACATCATCTTTGGGTCGTTAAATGAACAAATGTGCAAAGACTTCGGGAAGGTTATGAAGTCAAAGTTTGAGATGAGTGCGATGGGAGAGCTGAACTTCTTTCTGGGTTTACAAGTTGAACAACGAAAAGAGGGAATGTTCATTCATCAGACGAAGTATGTCTACGATATTTTAGAGCACTTCAGGATGGAAGGAACAAAGCTTACAACATACGTCAGTACTCCTATACAAGTCAATCATAATCTCGGATCGGGTACAGATAGATACTGATGTGGATCCAACTTTATATCGGGCCATGATCGGGTCACTCGTGTATTTAACAGCTTCTCGACCTTATATAATGTTTGTTGTTTGTATATGTGCCAGGTTTCAAGCTAACCCCAACGAGATGCACATGAAAGCTGTGAAGCGGATTCTACAATACCTGAAGTCGAAACCGAAGTTGGGACTTTGGTATCATGCTGATGGAGATCTGGAATTGGAAGCTTACACAGATTCAGACTATGGAGGGTGTAGCTTGAACAGAAAATCAACAACAGGTGGTTGTCAATTCCTTGGAGGGAGACTGGTGTACTAGCAATGCAAGAAACAGACTTCGGTAGTTGTATCAACATGCGAAGCCGAATATGTAGCTGCGGGGAGTTGCTGTACACAGGTTCTGTGGATTCAACAACAATTGATGGATCACGGTTTGACTTATACTCATACTCCCATTAGGATAGACAATCAATCAACAATTGCCATAACCAAAAATTCGGTAAAGCACAGTAAGACTAAGCACATAGGTATAAGACATCATTTAATTCGTGACTGTGCTGAGACAAAACCTGTTATAATTGGTAAATTGGTAAAAGTTCCAACAGAAGACAACTTTGCGGATCTGTTCACAAAAGCATTTGATAGATCATGCTTTGAGTTGTTAGTCAACTAAACGGAATGCGCAATCCAGTGTAACCTGACCTTAGTAGATTTTCTTTCTTTTAAAAGATTTTTAAGTTATTAGCCTGTATTTTTAATTACTTTACTTAAAATAAAAAGAGAAAAAGAAAAGAAAAAAGAGAGAAAACCACAAAATGTTAAAAAAAAAGAGAATATTGAAAACAAAGAGATAGTCTTAGAGTCTAAGGTTCAAAGTGACGAAATTTAACACAGTCTAACAAACTCTAAGTGTTAAACTTTCACAAGTAATGCACTAAAAATTCTATGTGATATACATGTTCATGTTCTGATATGTTGGTAGGCATAAAACATGTAGGTTTTCCTGAAAGCTAATAAACCAATCAAGAAAATGTCATACGTGTAACTAACTTAGATGTATGACCAGAAGGTCTTAATTTCTATGTTAGAGGCTCACATACAATAATTATGAATGAGGTATGTAAATTAATCTGGGGGATGTATGGCTTCTTGAAAATACATCTTAAATATAGAGCAAGTTTTGAAACGTAAAGAAAGTCAAAAGATGTCGCTTTGTGTACGTAAGTACAGACCTGTCACCGATGTTTTGACTTAAACTAGCAAGATATGTCGCTTTGTTGTACGTGAGTACAGACTTGTCACCACTGGCTTGCTAAAATAAAAGAAGAATGCTCTACCCTAAGACAAACTAAGACACTCTGTTGTATGTAAATACAGAACTGTGTCCGATGTTTGCCTTTTAAAGATAATTTGCAAATACCAAAAAGTCATAATCATTATATGTCTGTCTTGATCATAGAAGTATGTCTAAGCATGGGACATGTAAGGTAGTTTCTTGATAAATAAAAATGCCAAAGGAAAATCCTAAGTGTTGAGTGCTTAAGTGGACAAACATACCGACAATCGACTTGGTGTGTATGTTACGACAAACAATCAAAGGAATAAAAAATATACTGTGAAAGTGCAACACCGAAAGTGCGTTGACAAACCTATCTGATTGAACCTTCTTTGACACTCTCGGAAAAAGTTTTAGTTAGTGTGTTTTTATCTTTAAATTATTGCAATTTAATTTAATTTTATTAAATTCTATTTAATTTTATTTAATTTAATTTAATTTAATTTAATTTTATAATTTAGTTTAAGTAAATAGGATCGAGGTCAGTTACTAGAATGCATTTTAGTTGGAGAAACAAAATTGCGTGACAATCTATTTTGCTTAGTGTGAAGTGTTCCTGTAAAGTTGAAAAAGTTTCATAAAGCTGTCAAAGTTGAAAAAGTTGACAATTTTTCAAAGTTTTTCAAAATTGCACTTAAGTTCGTATGGACCTAAGTTCAACGAACTTATGCTTGGTACGAACTTATATCACCTAAGCTCGAGGCACAGTAAGTAGGGTATAAATAGGTCAAGTGTATTTATTCTATTCACCTACTCTAACATATATCCATTCACGAACTTAAAGGGGCGATCTTGAATTTATCGTGTTCTCGACTTTATTCCCTGTTTCACGAAGAAATCACTGCTCCATCTCGAACTTACTAGTGCTTAGTGTCTATTTATCACACAAGAAACTAAGTAAATGATGTTTTGGACCTTTTAATGGTTTAAAATCTAACATTTTGGTCTTAATATAACCAAAAGCTAAGTATAAAAAATACAAAGTTTAGGGTTATAAAAATTAAAATAAAACATAAATAACCTTGATTAGATACTATTAGGACTAGATTCATTGGTAATTTATGTCCAAGAAGGTTTAAATCATGAGTTTGATTTTCAAAAAATCTGACTTCAAACTTGTTCATCAGGTCACGAACTTGAGGAGTCTACACACTTAGATCAAAATATCTACAAGTTCGAAGGCCTCTCTCAAACATGCTAATAAGTTCGTAGGGATTCTGAGTATCACGAACTTACACATAAGTTCGAAAGATATTAATTTTGAACGAACTTAATCATGTTCGAATGAATTTAAATGTTTTCCAAAATTTAATTTTCAGAATTTAACTATTTGCTGTGTGTGCAGGAATGGCAAATCGTGCTTTCTTCAATAAGCACAATATGGTAATAAGCATAGACCTCCAAGCTGCTGAGGCACTGCGGTATAGAGAATTTTTGGAGTTTTTGACACGATCAAGGATCGCTTATGCGTTGACCCACAACCCAACGCTTATAATTCAATATCTTCGACAGTTTTGGGGAACTTTACATGCGGATAGTTCCGTAGTGTCTCCGGTTCTGAGGGCTACTGTCAACGGGAAAGGGATTGCATTTTCCGCATACAATCTGAGGGAGATTCTTCAAGTGGGGTTAGTAGAGCAAGAAGATGGTCCGTTATATTTTACGGCTGTGATAAGGCAATCGGCCTTCAAAAGAATGGGCTATGCACAAGACTTAGCTAAAGCTTCATATGCGAAAAGTGGGTTAATTGGACAGTGGGGATATCTAATGCATGTCATGCTCGTGTGTTTTGCACCTTAAAAGGCTAGTTTTGACACGATGACATCCAAGCTACAGTCAGGGATGATCTCGTTAGTGTATAACAAGCCGATTGCTCCAGTTCAGGCTCAACCAACAACGGAAGCGGTAGTTGTGGCCACCACATCGGTAGCACAGGCCGACCCGATTCAGCAAACGCTAGAAGAGATTTTTGCTCAAGGGGGAGCGGCACAAGAATCAATCACTGAGGAGTTGATTCAGGATATCCTCCAACCCCCAGAAAATATTTTTGATGATGTAGAGAATTATCAGCCGGAACCATCTGAGGTGGCTGTTGAGTCTGCTTCTGAGACAGACTCAGATATTGATAGAGATTTAAGGGAAGCGGCAAATCCCTCAACTTCCTTTGGTGTTCATGGTACTCGGATTGTAGTGCAGCCGCAAACAGTCCAAACTTAATCCTTAAGACTTCGAGATGAGGAAGAGAGATATGAAGACTTTGTGCTAGAAGAAGAGGCGTTGGTTGCAAGGCAACATCCGGCTAAGCGCCAACGCCTAGATCACGAAAGGCCGTCTACATCACTGTCGTCCCATCATCAACCACCACCACTGCTCCATCAGCAACCACCACAATCACTCCATCAGCAAGCACCACAATCACTCCATCAACATCTACCACCTCCACTCCTTCAGCATCCACATCCACGGACACCTAAGGCTTTTCCCAATTGAAAGCTAAAGTGGACTTCCAAACAGTCCAAATTCTCCAACTCACCAGGGCAGTCACCGATCTTCAATAGCATAATACACAGTTAGATCAGTAGAATGCATATCTTCAACAGACGGTGACTGCCCAGCAAAATCATATAGTAACTTTACAAACCCTAATGGTGCAAATCTTAAAAGATCGTGCAGCTCAGGGGGAGAGTTGTAAGGGATATGAGTTGAGAGGAGCCAGGAGAGAAGACGAAGGAGATGATCCAAGCGCTGAAAAGGAGAGTGAGCTAGCAGATCATTCAAAATAGACTGCTTAGCAAGCTATAAGTTAGGGGGAGTCTGGATCATCATCAGGGTCTGAAAAGGGCAAGGCTCCCGAGGATATGGATGTAATAGAAGAAGAGTTAATTGGAGCCTTGCTGGACATGGATGAAGATGAGATTTCGTTAGAGTTTGAAGATTACATAGATCAGGAGGAGCTTGAAGAAGGAGAATTCATTCCTGAAGATGTAGCTGACTGGAAATCCGATGACGAGATAGTTATGGATGAAGAAGATGAGGTTGATGAATTGGTGATAAGTAAGCATCCAGTCACAGAAGAGTATGTGAATGATGACCAGAGTCTGATAGTCATAGAAATGCTTAAATCTGCTTTAAATGAAGAATCAGATACTGAAAGATTGGATAGGGAGCTTACAAAGGAAGAGAAAAGAAAATTATGGTTTAAGGGAGAAGAGAAGAAAAAGGACTTGGCAATAAAGGAGAAGATTAAGATGCCAAGTCCAGGGAAATTGTCTGGGAGTATACTTAGCTAGTTCTTTGATAGAGAACTGCAGCTCTTCATTCTAAAGAGAAAGGACAGGCTTCAATATCTTGGAAAAAGGCTAAGGGACTTTAACTCTCTGCCGAAGTGTGAAATCAAAGCCTTGGCATGCAAAGAGCTAGTAAACATTGAAGACGACCCTTACGCTGAAGTAATAGCAAAAATCATTCGAAAGGAGGGTCGGTCTAGGAAGTCTGGAAGGCTGAAGCCAAGGACAGGCAAGCGTGTCATGGATGATACAAGAATAGATCCATTAACTGGCAGGCCTTGGATGAAGATACACTAGAAGCCGCTCAGATGTCTGAAGAAGGTTCCATTGAAGCCGATGCCATAAGATGTTCTAAGTGATCTTATGTGGTGGTATGTAGACAGCGATACATGAGAGGCAGTGATTGAAGACAAAGAAGAAAAGGTGATTTTGAGAGTCTATGATTTCTTACACTTAGTCAACCTATCTAAGGATGACCTGCACAAACGTCACGATCAGGGAATTTTTTTTATGAGAATTGGAGATCTGAAGGCATGAAATATCAGAAAGTTGTCAAGGTTTGTGTTGAACAGGGTCTGCATGCAGGTTGCAGTTTAAATAAGCCTAGTTCTATAGAGTAATGAATATCTAATAGAAGCTATTGTCAAGGGGGAGTTTGTTGGTACACCCTGTATGACGATAGCAGTCTAGATATGTAATAGATAGTCATATGTAATAGATAAGACTTTATTAATACAAGTCATGTTTGTTTATTCATGATTGTGTATGGTGTTTACATTCGCATTTTAAGTTCATGATTGTGAAGATAAGTTCTTGAGGAAATGAACTTGTGAGAATAAGTTCTTGAGGCATAGGCCACGAACTTAAGTCACACAAGTTTGTACGAACTTACCTTACCTAAGTTCGTATCTGCATGGGCTTGAACTTGTAAGTTTGTGGGCTTGGGCCTTGCACGAACTTAAGAGTTATATTATGAACTTATTTGGTTAATTTCAGGGACTTTTGGAGAATTACGTTTTCAGAGTTTGTCAGAGCTATCAGGACGAACTTAAGAGTGTTTTCAGAGAGTCTTGGAGCGACACATCGTGTGGGGTCTATATCATATCGGCTGGCATTGTGTTTGGCTCCGTGTTTCGCGCGTGATCGATCCGTTAAGTGTCTAACGATGAATCCGTACTCGTTCAAAGACGTCGTGCCTTGATTCGATCCGTAGACATGGTGACCTTACACACGTTGAACCTTGGACTCTAAGACTTCTCCCTTTGTTTTCAAACTTTCTCTTTTTTTTTTTTTTTGAATTTTTCATGCTTTTCTCTCTTTTTTTAAAGTAAATTAACTAATAAGACAAACTAAAACTTAAAAAATTAAAAGAAAGATTATCTACCGAGATCAAGTTACTCTAGATTTCGCGTCCCATTTAGTTGGACTAACAACTTAAAGATTAATATATCAAATGCTTTTGTGAACAGATCCGCATAGTTGTCTTCCGTTGGAACTTTTACCAATTTTATCAGGTTTTCTCAGCACAGTCACGAATACAATGATGACGAATGTCTATATGCTTAGTATTACTGTGCTTTACCGGATTATTGGTTATGACAATCGTGGATTGATTGTTCATAATAATGGGAGTATGAGTATAAGTCAAACCGTAATCCCGCAATTATTTTTGATTCCACGGAACTTGTGAACAGTAACTCCCTGGAGCTACATATTCGGCCTCGCATGTTGATACGGCTACCGAAGTCTGTTTCTTGCATTGCCAGAACACCGGTCTCCCTCCTAGGAACTGACAACCTCCCGTTGTTGACTTTCTATTCAAGCTGCACCCTCCATAATCTGAGTCTGTGTAAGCTTCCAATTTCAGATCTCCATCAGCATGATACCAAAGTCCCAGTTTTGGTTTTGACTTCACGTTTCTGAGAATCCGCTTCACAACTTTCATGTGCATCTCCTTGGGGTTAGCTTGAAACCTGGAACAAATACAAACAGCAAAATGATGTCAGGTCTAGAAGCAGTTAAATACATAAGTAACCCGATCATGGCACGATATAATGTTGGATCCACATCAGCATCACTATCGGTACCTGGTCTGAGATTGTGATTGACTTGAATTGGAGTACTGAAATGGGCTGTGAGTTTTTTTCCCTCCATCCCGAAGCGCTCTAATATTTCATAGACATACTTCGTCTGATGAATGAACATTCCCTCCTTTCGTTGTTCAACTTGTAAACCCAGAAAGAAGTTTAGCTCTCCCATCGCACTCATCTCAAACTTGGAATTCATAACCTTTTCAAACTCTTTGCACAGTTGTTCATTTGACGACCGAAAGACAATGTCGTCCATGTAAACTCGTACCAGCAGAAAATACTCATTCTAAGAGATGTGTAGATAGTGTCTCATACCACGCCCTAGGTGCCTGATGTAATCCATACAGAGCCTTATCCAATTTATATACTCTGTTTGGATACTTGGGATCTGTAAACCCTGGTGGTTGCTCGTCATACACCAATTCCTTCACTTTCCCGTACAAAAAGGCACTTTTGACGTCTAGTTGATAAACTTTGAAGCCTTTGAAGGATGCAAACGCGAGAAACAATCTGATAGCTTCAGGCCTTGCTACTAGTGCAAACACCTCATTATAATCTATCCCTTCTTCTTGGTTGAACCCCCTTGACTACAAGTCTTGCCTTGTTACGAGTAACGATGCCTCGATAATCTCTTTTGCACTTACAGACCTGTTTGGTTCCTATTGCAATTTCTCCACGAGGCAAAGGCACTAACTCCCAGACTTCCAGCTTTTTGAACGGTGAGAGTTCCTCCTGCGATGCTTCCACCCAAGAATTATCCTTTAGAGCCATTTGTACATTCTTCAGCTCAACTTGTGAGATGAAACAAGAGTACAGACAAGTGCGAAATGCCTCGGAGTCAATGATCATTGAAAACAACACTGTGTTAGTATTCACACTACTCCGAGTTCTCACACCAGCATTTGGATTCCTAATGATGTCTTTAATAGGATGATCCTTATTTACTCTCGATGTTACCACTGCATTGACCTGAAGATTGTCTCCCAGATTAGAGCCTATTTCGCCTAGTGGGGGTGTGACTTCAGATGGAACATCCTCCTCGTGATCACTTTCTTCTGAGGCTGGACTATTTGTCTGATTCACATCAATACACGACAACGGTTCTTCAGTTGTTGGTGACCTGTCTTCTGTCAATATATTTTCTTCAGATGTCGTGGGAATGCTCGAATTTGAAAAGACCCTACCCTCATCATTAAGATTTAAGGTTGAGAAGTCGTTTTTGACAGTTCCTGCATCACCACTAAAAGGAATGTTAAATGATTCAAACACAGAGTTATAATCAAATGTCCATTTTGGACCAATTTGGGGTTCATGTGAATAACTGGTTACATCAATGTTAAACACAATTTCTACAGTACCAATAGTATTATTAAAAACCCTCTTGTTTGGTGAATTTGGGACATAACCTAGGAAGTATCCTTTGTCTGCCTTTTCACCAAACTTAGGTTGATGTTTCGTTTTTAGCAAAGTACATGGCACCCCAAATGGTTCAAAGCCAGTTAAACATGGTGGTCGTTTATTTAGAATCTCATAACATGTTTTGTTCAAAGATTTGGTATTAAGGACTCTGTTTAGCACATGACATGCGGTATTCACTGCCTCCCCCCAAAACATAGTGGGAAGCTTTGAATCCGAGAGCATAGTCCTTGTTGCTTCAATCAATGTCCTGTTTTTCCGTTCTGCCTCCCCATTTTGTTGTGGCTCATATGGTGCACTAAATTGATGCACAATGCCTTTAGTTAGGCAATATACACCAATTACTGTATTTATGAACTCTGTTTCATTATCACTTCTGATACGTTTTACCCTTTTCCCATATGAGTTCTCAACTTGGTCTAAGAACCCAATCAGCGTGCCTGTTGTCTCGTCCTTTGTACCTAAAAAGAAAAACCAAGAAAACGTGAGTAATCATCAGTAATAACTAAACAATACCAACTCCCACCTATACTCCTTTTGTTGATTGGACCGAAAAGATCCATATGCAACAAGTCAAAGGTGGAAAAGATTGAGTTCTGATTCTTCGATTTGTGTGCCTTCTTATGTTGTTTCCCTTCCTTACACGGCACACACTTATCTTCAAACTGGAAACTCTTCATTGGAACACCTTGCACAAGGCCATTTTTGGTGATGAAATTCATCTTCCTTAAGTGCAAGTGTGTCATTCGCCTGTGCCACAACAAGGATTCTGACTCTGAAGCTTTGGACAACAAACAGGTAGACCACATCGAAGATTCTGCTATGGTCATGTCCATCATATACAGATCAGTTTTCCTTGGAGCCCACATCATTATCCATTCTTCCTGAATCGAAAATCCAGGCTTTAGCACTAGCGCTTCTTTCTCAGTAAAAAGCACTGAATCTTGTTTATTACAAATATGAGAGATACTAATGAGATTGTGATCAAGGTTATCTACATAGTAGACCTGCTCGAGTGTGATTTTCCCATTAGTGATTGTCCCTATCCCAGTGATATCGCTTTCTTTATTACCAGCAAATGAGACAAATCCCTTATACCCGCTTTTGAAGTCTGTCTATAAACTTCTCTTCCTAGTCATGTGTCGAGAGCAACCACTATCTATAAACCACTTGTTGTTTAGACCTGTAGTTAACTCCTGCACATGAAACAAAACAAATTAGTTATCATGGGGAACCCAAGCCATTACTGACTTGGTAATATCATTCTCATCCACAAACTTGAACTCTTTAGAATACCTATCTCTCCTTTTAAGTGACTTGGGTTTTTGAGCAAGAACCGGTTGTGGAGCTGAGTGATTAAAATTCACTCTTGGCCTTTGGGTTGTCTTTTGTTGTGCAGCCTTAGAGTAATTTCTGTTTTAATGCATTTCAGTGTTATAACTCTGGGCTCTACCAGGTGTCTGATGTCTGTTAGGAGTATGAGACCTAACTGGAGTCTAACTCCTCTTAGGTGTATGATTCCTAATGACAGGTTGGGGGCCAGCCCTTGATTGACTAGGGAATCTATTTGGTGAATTATTCCTAAGTCCTTCATTTTGTCTGATAGACACCGGTGTTTGTTTATTACCTACTCGTGATGTCACATTCGAGTTCTTCTATGAATTTTGAGAACTACTAGTGCTCGCATTACTATGCAATGTTTTCAAGGTTTGTTGTTCTTGTTTCATATGATCGGTGTAGATTCTGGTTACTTATAGGGACAACCTGATGCAACATGGCCTGTTTCATGACATTTAAAGCAAGACATCTCATCAATAGATTTCTTATAAGCACTCTTTGACTTCGAAGTCTCACTAATGTCCTGTTGGTTTGTATCAACAACTTTGTTCAACTCCTCTTATTTATTATCACTAACAGTTTTAGCTTCTTTTAGTGGTGACACACTATTAGATTGCACAAACTTTACCATTTTCTTAACCTGAGAAGCAATTGTTGACACTTTATCTGTTGGCACCTTAGCCGACAGTTACCTTTATTTCCTCTGATTTAACCGTTTCCTTGGTCTCATTGTTAAATGCTTGAAATTACAATTTTACCTCACTAAGTACCTCACACTTTGAACGCATTTGTGCCTAATTATTCGAGATACGACCAAATACTGCAAATGTTGATGGAATGCTTATTATGATAAAGAACCTCATTCTTGTATTTTCATTATTTTAGGTTTGTCAAGCATGAAAAAAAAAGAAGAAAAGGGAATACAAGTCTTGAAGTTGGGATAAAACAAAAAGTAAAGCCATCAAAGAAGAAGGTTTATTTTGCCAAAGCTAGATTAGTTCAAGGGCCATATATGTAACTTAAAATTAAAATGAATGAGGAGAAGTGGGGTTTTTGTGGGGGGCAGCAGTTCGCAGACATGAAAAAAAAAGGAAGGGTTTTATTCTTTTTTTACGCAGCAGCAGTTCGGAAAGGAGGGTTCACGCAGAAAAAAAGAAAAGACGGCAAAAGCGAAACTCTCGATTTCGGTAATGATTGCAAGCATGTGTGGCTAATTTCTTTTCATACTCAACTTTGGATTGTCTAGCAATTGTAATTTCTATTTCACATTGCGTTTGAGATGATGTAGTTTCACCCTATTTTGATTATTCATCTAATTTCGGAGTTTGTAGTTTTTATAAAATCGATTTCTAGACTTTCTGATCAATTGTGGTGAATTCGATTATAGTAAAGTTTGTTGTCGTTAAACACGTAATTATTTAACGAACAGATTTTGGTGATGAATGACAGATTGGGATTTGTTAAAAATTCCTACCTCTTGTCGTGAAATTGGGTGAAACGAAGTAATTAAATTAACCGAGCCTGTGTGTTAATTTATCCGGATCTGGGTTCCATTAAATCTTAATGCTAGTATCAATCACCTGTTAAGAGCTTGTTTAATATGTGTTGTTTACTAAGATTTGAAAGGAGAGCGTATTTCTTTCAATTGTTATCTATGTTGGAATTAATTGTTAGAGCTTTTTAATGATTAGAACTGGATTAATCGAAATTGGCGTGATTGTTATATATGTCATCAATGATAATGTTTTGTGAATAGAATTACATTTGCAATCCAAGGTTGAGTTTCTTTTTATTCTATTTGTCTATAATTACTTTTTATCGTTTGTTTAATCTAATTAATAAAACCCAAACACCACCCCCTATTCGTAATTATTTTTTTAGTTGTTTACTCGTACTTGATTTATCTAGACATAATAGGTTGAACCGAGTCTCCGTGGATTCGACCCGACTTACCGCTACTACAATTTTGGTTGTAGATAGTAGATAGTGGAACTTATTATTTGGTGGACTCGGCCTCCGTCAAATTTTTGGCGCCGTTGCCGCGGACTACGGTTCTAACTTTTAATGCCAAGGTCTTTTCGTACAGGTATTTTGGAGCCGCTTGACTCAAAAATAGAAAAAACAGCAAAAAGACTTAGGAAGCAAGCGAGAATCCGAAAGCAACAAGGAGAATCATCAAGCTCCCCGATTATCAACATTTGGAAGGACATTGAGTTAGCTTCAGAATTTGAGAACGAGGAAAGTAGCAACCCCTCGTCTAGAGAGGAAGAAGAAGTGATTCCAATGGCAGGAGCTAAACTCACATTGAGGGAGATGGCGACACAGGATGTTGCACAGGTACCTATCTGCATCAGGTATCCAGAAAACCATGGTAGATTCCTTCTTAAAACAGGTCTGATTCATCTCCTACCAACATATCATGGGTTAGAAAATGAGGATCCAAATAAGCATTTGAAAGAATTTCATGTCATTTGTTTGAGTATGAAACCTGATGATGTAACTGAGGACCTTATTAAGTTGAAGGCTTTTCCATTCTCTTTAAAGGACCGTGCTACGGATTGGTTGTATTCGTTACCCCCCGATTCGGTAACGACATGGAACCAGATGGCGAGGCTATTTCTAGATATATTCTTTCCAGCCTCCCGAGCCGCTAACCTCCGTAGAGAGATTTGTAGTATTAAGCAGCGAGATGTTGAAACTCCCCACGAATATTGGGAGAGATTCAAACATCTCTGTGTGAGTTTTCCACAACATGGAATCTCGGAACAATTGCTTTTGCAATATTTTTGTGAGGGCCTCCTTCCTATAGAAAGGAGGATGATTGATGCCGCTAGTGGTGGTGCCATGTTTAACAAGACTGCAACCGAGCTTAGAGCTTTAATCACCACTATGGCTGAAAATTCTCAACATTTTAGTGTGAGGAGTGACATGTGGAGGGAGCCAGTAAGGGCCAATGAGGTTAATGTTGCAAGTATTGAAAGTCGTTTGTTTGATCTTACTAACTTGGTTAAACAACTTGTAGTGGATAAAGAACAGGTTAAAGCTTGCGGAATATGTTTGGCGACAAGCCATCCTACCGATGCATGCCCACAACTTCAAGAAGATGTGTTGGTGACAGTCGAAGATGTAAATGCTATAGGAGGTTTTCAAGGCCATCCACAACAACGGTTTTTCAACTACAACTCTGGTAACCAAAGACCTCCTCAATTTCAGAATTTTATGCAAAGGCCACCACAACAACAATTTCAGCCAAGAGCACCCTTCAATCCAAATCAAGCTTCATCCAGTAGCTCATGTATGTCTCTTGAAGATATTGTCAATAGTCTTGCTACTAACACTCTTCAATTTCAATAGAAAACGGATGCAAGCATTCAAACTTTGGGAGCTCAAATGACACAACTTGCTACTTCTGTGAGTCGGTTCGAATCTCAAGGAAAGCTGCCTTCCCAGACGGAACCAAATCCCAAACCGAATGTAAGTGCAATAGTCTTAAGGAGTGGAAAAGAGCTTACAGAACCAAAGTTGGCGAATAACAGAGAAATGGAGAAAGAGAAAGAGGTAAATTCAAAACCGACTCAAAGCGAGGAACAACCAGAATCCACTGATGATGTAAGTGAAAGCGCAAAGGTAATTCCACCTCCTTTTCCTACTCGTTTTCAAATGTCTAACAATGCTAGAGAAGAGAAGGAAATTCAAGAAACCTTTAGGAAGGTCGAGGTGAATATCCCTCTTTTAGATGCAATCAAGCAAGTCCCTCGTTACGCTAAGTTTTTGAAAGAATTATATACCAACAAAAGGAAACTTAGGGGTAACGAGACAGTTAACATGAGTGAAAATGTGTCAGCCGTGATTCAAAAGAAGCTACCTCCAAAGTGCAAAGATCCTAGTGTTTTCACCATCCCTTGCAAATTGGGGAATGTTACAGTAAATAGGGCTATGCTTGATCTGGGTGCATCTATCAATGTGATCCCATACTCTATCTTTAAAACTTTGAATGTAGGCGCTTTACACGAAACCGGTGTGGTCATTCAATTGGCCGATAGATCTGTGGTACACCCGAAAGGGGTATTAGAGGACTTGTTGGTTCAAGTGAATGAACTTGTTTTTCCGGCTGACTTTTATGTAATTGATATGGAGGAGGATTCACATCCAAAATCCACATCCATCTTGCTAGGAAGGCCCTTTTTGAAAACTTCAAAAACAAAGATAGATGTTCACAGTGGCACACTTTCTATGGAATTCGATGGTAATACCATTCATTTTAACATATACGAAGCCATGCGTTATCCTAGTGATGTATCCTCGCTTTGTTCCATTGACATTATTGAACCTGTTTCTCAAGAGTTGTTTGAACTAACATATATTGATGCTTTAGACACAATCTTGAGTAGGTCTTTAAATGAAGCGGGGGTGACTAAACTTTTGAAGAAGATTGAGCTCGAATCTGATTTTCATGGGCTAGTAGCTTTTATGGATCAAAAGAAGACTTCAAGGTACAATATTGCTCAGGTTTCTTTACCACCATCTAACAAAAAGCTGCTTCCTTCTATTTTGCAGGCACCAGAACTAGAGCTAAAGAAACTTCCAGACCATCTCAAGTATGCATATCTAGGAGAAGGGGAAAAGCTACCCGTGATTATCTCAAGTAGTTTAGACACATCCGAGGAGAAAAGGCTTGTATCTGTGCTCAAACGATACAAGGAAGCCATTGGTTGGACGATAGCTGATATAAAAGGTTTGAGCCCATCAACTTGCATGCATAAAATATTGATGGAGGATGATTTCAAGCCGTTTCGTGAGGCTCAAAGGCGGTTGAACCCACCTATGATGGAAGTTGTGAAGAAAGAGATTCAAAAGTTATTGGATGCAGATTTGATCTTTGCTATATCCAATAGCAAGTGGGTGAGCCCGGTACAAGGTGTTCCAAAAAAGGCCGGAGTAACAGTAGTGGAGAATTCCGAGGGAGTGATGGTTCCAACGAGAGTACAAAGTGGTTGGAGAGTATGCGTCGATTATCGCCGGTTGAACGCCTCAACCCGAAAGGATCACTTCCCTCTACCTTTTATTGATCAGATGCTCGAGCATCTCGCAGGTAAGTCTCATTACTGTTGTTTAGATGGTTTTTCTGGTTTTCATCAGATTCCGGTTGCACCGGAAGACCAAGAAAAAACCACGTTTACACGTCCCTTCGGCACTTTCGCTTATCGCCGAATGCCCTTTGGCCTATGCAATGCACCGACTACTTTTCAGCGGTGCATGATGAGTATTTTTTCTGATTTTGTGGAAAATATCATTGAAGTTTTTATGGATGATTTCACTGTCTATGGAAACTCTTTTGATGAATGTTTAGAAAATCTCATTAAAATTCTTCAAAGATGCATAGAGACCAATCTGGTTTTAAATTACGAAAAGTGTCATTTTATGGTGAACCAAGGGCTAATTTTAGGACATGTAATTTTAGAAAAAGGGATTGAAGTAGATAAAGCTAAAGTAGATGTGATTAAAAGCTTACCGTACCCCACTTCGGTGAGGAAAGTCCGGTCATTTTTGGGTCATGCAGGTTTTTACAGGCGCTTCATCAAGGATTTTTCACTCATTACGCGACCCATGTGTAGTCTACTTCAAAAGGATGTGGAGTTTAGATTCGATGAGAAGTGCAAAGAAGCCTTTGATAAGCTGAAAAAGATGCTCACTTCTACCCCGATCATCAAACCACCAAATTGGGAGCTTCCCTTTGAGATTACGTGTGATGCAAGCAATTATGCTAATGGAGCAGTTCTCGGACAAAGGGTTGGCAAGAACCCAGATGTTATTTATTATGCCTCGAGAACTCTCGATTGCACACAAGCTAACTACTCTACCACAGAGAAAGAATTGCTTGCAATTGTGTTTGCTTTGGAAAATTTTCGTCAATATCTCTTAGGTACTAAAGTTATTGTTTTTACAGATCATGCGACTCTGCGATATTTGATGGCGAAGAAAGATGCCAAGCCAAGGCTCATCCGATGGGTTTTGTTGCTCCAAGAATTCAACTTGGAGATTAGAGATAAAAGTGGAGCCCAAAACCTAGTAGCAGATCACTTGAGCCGAATTGTTTCCAATGATGAGCCATTGTCGCTAAATGATAAGTTCCCAGATGAGCATCTTTTTGAGGTGAAGACCGCGGTTCCTTGGTATGCCGACATTGTCAACTACTTAGTCACCAAAACCACCCCTAAGGAGCTACCGAGATCGAAAATAGATAAGATAAAGAGTGACTCTAGATACTACATGTGGGATGATCCATACTTGTGGAAGCAAGGATCTGATCAAATAATCCGGCGATGCGTAAGTGATGATGAGGTAACTTCTATTTTAGAATTCTGTCATTCTTATGCTTGTGATGGCCATTTTGGCCCACTAAGGACAGCCCGTAAGGTTCTCGAGAGTGGCTTCTTTTGGCCACACATCCATCGAGATGCATACATGTTTTGTAAAGCTTGTCCTCGTTGCCAACACACCGGCAATCTTAGCCGGCGGGATCAAATGCCTTTGACCCCCATTTATGCTTGTGAGATCTTTGACGTTTGGGGGATCGATTTCATGGGTCCTTTCCCATTTTCTTTTGGGTTTTACTACATCTTACTTGCTTTTGATTACGTCTCTAAGTGGGTAGAGGCGCAAGCGACACGGACTGACAATGCAAAAGATGTTTCAGATTTTGTGAAGGATAAAATATTCTGCAGATTAGGAGTCCCAACGATGGTGATCAGCGATAGAGGTACTCACTTTGTCAACGGTCTAATGAAGGCTTTGTTAAAAAAATATGGTGTAAAGCACCGCATATCCACTGCCTACCACCCACAAACAAATGGGCAAGCAGAAGTGTCAAATCGAGAGATCAAGCAAATTCTAGAGAAAACGGTAAACCCAACCAGAAGAGATTGGAATTTGAGACTAAACGATGCATTATGGGCTTACCGAACCGCCTACAAATCTCCGATAGGTATGTCCCCTTTTCGCTTAATTTATGGGAAGTCTTGTCATCTTCCGGTCGAGTTGGAACATAAAGCCTTTTGGGCTGTGAAAAATGTCAACCTTGACATTGATAAAGCCGGTACTCACCGGAAACTCCAACTCCATGAATTGGAAGAGATTCGTGATGACGCATACGAGAGTAGCCACATTTATAAAGAAAAGACCAAAGCTTTTCATGATAAAATGTCTTCTCATAAGACATTTGTTGTAGGTCAAAAGGTCTTACTTTTTCACTCTCGTCTCAAGTTGTTTCCTGGGAAACTTAGGTCCCGATGGGTGGGACCATTTATTGTTACTAATGTTTTTTTTCATGGTGCAATAGAGATCAAGAGTGAGAAAACAAGAAAAGTGTTCAAGGTAAATGGACATCGTTTAAAGCCATTCTATGAAGGTTTCAAACCTCTTGATGTAGAAGTTTTCAAGGTGGAGTTGTCGGAGGGAGGAGCACCTTAGACATGAAGGTGTCTAGCCAAAGACGTTAAAGAAAGGCGCTGCATGGGAGGCAACCCATGAGTTTCCATCTGTTTTAATTTTAGTTTTATTGTTTTTCGTACTTCCTTTACTTTTGCTAGATTCTCCTATTTCACACTCACGCTTTCGTTTGTTATTCTCAGGTTTCATCACAGAATTTTGGACTAAAAGGACGCCCCTGCTTGCACGAACCAATACATTAGAGGACTATTCACCATAAAGGGGAGTTTACTGTTTTCCCTCATTTTTTTTTCAGATTCCATGGTCATGGTTTTCTCATCTGTGGCAATCTACTTAGGCCCCTTTATCAAGGTTTATCGAATACATTGGGGACAATGTATGGTCAAAATGTGGGGATGGGATGTCCATTTTTATGCATGAACTGGTATGGGGTAAAAAACAAAAAAAAAAATACAACATTACTCCGTACTTAATGCGAATTATGTGTCTCTTTTGATAATGTGTTGGCATGTTTTATGACTTAAAATGTTTTTGATGATGAGTTTATATGCATGTATAGCATGATTGAACTTGATTGATAGCGTTTAGAGTTGACTAGTGGGAACATACATGTTACAGTTAGACTATTGCTAAATCTCTTGAACAACTTTAACACCGTGAGACTTTGAACCTATTAGACTAAACACTTGATATTAGTCTCGTTTTCATTTCTTGTGTGAATACGTCATGCTTAGATGTGTGTTTCTAGAACTTGTCTTGTCTCTCCCTAAGATTACATGATATTTACATGCTAATAAAGATGATAAAGGCCATCATGTTCTTATTTTTATTTTAGCCAATTAGCCTTGAGCCTACCCTTTATGTTATAAGTATTTTTTTGTTTTTTGCACACCACTTTGAGCCTTAGCATATATCTTTTGTCACCCACATTATAAGTCGATCCATACACGAACCACCCGACCAATCACCAATGGAATGGTTCTAATTATACGTCGAGAAAGAAAAGCATGTGAAAAAAAGGGACAGAAAAAAAAACAAGAAAAAAAGGGAAAAACGAAAATGATGATAAGGTTAATTATAAGCGATATCTTTATTCCTTATCATCTAAAAAAAACAGATAAAGAAAAGGGAAATGTACTTCAAAGATAGACATAAAAAGTTCCTTCGTAAAGAAATTTTCATGAGTAAGTTATCGGGTTCCCCATTTGGTGTACGGTCATCAACCACTCTTTCTAAATTATATCCCTACCTTACCTGTAGCCTTACTTTACATTACACCCATAAAGCCCTTTTGATTTATTGCATGTATTCTATCCAAGTAGTGGAGGGTGAGAGTCTTTTCAAGCTTATGGAGTCACGTTCTAGTGTATCGACGTTTTGAGGGATACAATTACACCTGAGGAGTGAATTGAGTGTTTGTTTGAATCCTCCCATTCTTGAGAATTCTTGAGGTTTAGCTTGTGTCTATTTGACCGCGTGTGCCTACTTTTGGACACTAAATTGCAAATCTCAAGTTCACGTTATGCTATATATGTGTTGATTCTCTTATCTGATATTCTTTTTATCATATACATGCTAGCCAAAGTTATTGCCGGGACGGTCAATAAACTAAGTGTGGGGATGTTTGTTAAATGCTTGAAATTACAATTTTACCTAACTAAGTACCTCACACTTTGAATGCTTATTATGATAAAGAACCTCATTCTTGTATTTTCATTATTTTAGGTTTGTCAAGCAAGAAAAAAAAAGAAGAAAAGGGAATACAAGTCTTGAAGTTGGGATAAAACAAAAAGTAAAGCCATCAAAGAAGAAGGTTTATTTTGCCAAAGCTAGATTAGTTCAAGGGCCATATATGTAACTTAAAATTAAAATGAATGAGGAGAAGTTGGGTTTTTGTGGGGGGCAGCAGTTCGCAGACAGGAAAAAAAAAGGAAGGGTTATTCTTTTTTTACGCAGCAGCAGTTCGGAAAGGAGGGTTCACGCAGAAAAAAAGAAAAGACGGCAAAAGCGAACCTCTCGATTTCGTTAACGATTGCAAGAATGTGTGGCTAATTTCTTTTCATACTCAACTTTGGATTGTCTAGCAATTGTAATTTCTATTTCACATTGCGTTTGAGATGATGTAGTTTCACCCTATTTTGATTATTCATCTAATTTCGGAGTTTGTAGTTTTTATAAAATCGATTTCTAGACTTTCTGATCAATTGTGGTGAATTCAATTATAGTCAAGTTTGTTGTCGTTAAACACGTAATTATTTAACGAACAGATTTTAGTGATGAATGACAGATTGGGATTTGTTAAAAATTCCTACCTCTTGTCGTGAAATTGGATGAAACGAAGTAATTAAATTAACCGAGCCTATGTGTTAATTTATCCGGATCTGGGTTCCATCAAATCTCAATGCTAGTATCAATCACATGTTAAGAGCTTGTTTAATATGTGTTGTTTACTATGATTTGAAAGGAGAGCGTATTTCTTCAATTGTTATCTATGTTGGAATTAATTATTAGAGCTTTTTAATAATTAGAACTGGATTAATCGAAATTGGCGTGATTGTTATATATGTCATCAATGATAATGTTTTGTGAATAGAATTACATTTGCAATCCAAGGTTGAGTTTCTTTTTATTCTATTTGTCTATAATTACTTTTTATCGTTTGTTTAGTCTAATTAATCAAACCCAAACACCACCCCCTGTTCGTAATTATTTTTTTAGTTGTTTACTCGTACTTGATTTATCTAGACATAATAGGTTGAACCGAGTCTCTGTGGATTCGACCCGACTTACCGCTACTACAATTTTGGTTGTAGATAGTAGATAGTTGGAACTTATTATTTGGTGGACTCGGCCTCCGTCACTCATCCTGAGGGAAAGGCACATAGTTGCAGTTGAAAGGTGGAGGCACATCCTGATATCCTAGGCCAATTGTTTTCTTAGACTATCTCTACGAATCTAATTAGATTTTGCCTAAGTTCAAGGATGAGTTCCTAAACTTCTCAATTTTACTGTTAGCCTCAGCAACCTTGTCAATATCAAATCTCCTAAGACTAACTGGTTTGAATAAATCAGAGTTAAACCAATAATCTTGTTTTCAATCAAAGTCCAATTAAGAAGTTTGCGGAATAACACTTAATTGTTTTTTAAGAAAAACTTTCAGAACAATAAGAGCAGAACAATTTAAATCAGTAAACACAATTAATATCAAAACCTTTGTATTGCCAACCACTGATTACAGTAACCTCTAATCTGTTTGATTAGACGAAGAACACAAACTGTTCTTAGGGTTTTACAACCTTAGAGGCTTGAAAAACTTAATCAGAATACAAGTTACTATATGAATTGCTTAAGCACCGATTACATAAGAAAGACCTAGTCTATCTCTATTTATAACCTTCTGATTTGTTTCCTTGACAGTCTGCGATTTCTCTTTAGTGGATATCTTTAGATTATCTTCAAATCTTGAAATCTTTATCACTTCCTGATTTGTAGCACTTTCTGTTATCAACATCTGAAACAGCTTGAACTTTAACTCTAGCAGCTTGAACATTTTGCACTAGCAGCTCGAGTTTCTTGAACTAGCAGCTTGAACTTTGTAATTACACAGAAATACTACTAACAGTCTGAGATATCCTAACTAACAGCATGACATAGTTAGATTGTTTCCCAACAATCTCCCCCTAACTTAAATTCTTAACTAAGACTTTAAGTTTCCTTACAGATGAGGAAATATATACAAAGTAAGACTGTTATACTCAAACTAAGGCATCCAAAAACTTACATATTCACAGTTGTGCAAGCTTCTGCCTTAGAGCCTTTATGAAGTCTTTTTTCAACTCTTCCATATCACAAATTATCTTCATTGTATTCATCTGATGTAGTCATTCTCTTCAAAGATTGAAAAATTCAAAACTATAGAATCTGTCGGATCCATCTGCCAGTTTGAGTCTATATGTCATGGATTTTTCATATAGATCAGTCTGTACAATCTTCATTTCCATGGCAGCTTCTATATCTGTTCTTGAAGATTCTGGATCAATGATGCTTTGAAGACCTTTTATGACATTCTGAACCCATACTATTGGAGATCTAGAGTGGCTAGCCTTCCCAATATTGTGCGTCTGGGTCAGCTCGGCTCTAGTCATCCTTTGAACGATTTGAAACAGGTTCTTGTACTCTTCTTCTGGACCAACTTCTCTTTTAACCACAAGATGATATACCAGATCAATGTTATCCATTGATTTGGCATACCAGTAAGTAATTGGTGGTTTGGAAAAGTCATATTTATCTAAGGCTTTCTCTATCTCCATTGCCTTCTGTAGTTGCTGATCAAACATAACCCTTTTCACATTATCAAACTTTGCTTGAGAAATTTCTTCTGTTTGAGGCACAACAACAGTTTGAGAGGGTTTTTTTGATTGAGCCACAACATTGTTCTGAGAAGGGTCTTGGACTTGCTCAGGAGCTTTTTCTTTGGAAGTGGCCTTATCATACAAGGCCTGGAGCTTCTCTGTAGACAATGATTGTGCAAGAGCTCTTGGAATACCAGCACTTGCAGAATTTACTTGCCAACTAAAAATCTTCTTTACTCTGCCTTTGAAGGTCCTGTTGGCCTTTTTCTATTCTTTTGCCCCTCCTTGTCAACAAATCCACGTAAATAGTCACTAAGAGTTTCATCATCACTCATAGAGGCTTGAGCTTAAGCTTCTTGATCAAGGATTTGGTCTTGTTCTTCTGCAATTTTTCTAGCCTGTTCAGCATCAGCAGCAACTTGAGCTTCTTTTGAAACAAACTTGATCTTTGGCTCTTCAATTAAAATGCTTTTGTCTTTGCCTGAAACTATTTCTTGGACTATTGATGATGTTCCTTGATTTCCTTCTCTGATTAAAACACCACCTGGCTTTTTATGAGAAACAGCTTGAATTCTGAACTAACAGTCTGAGAAACTGGTGGGACTGTTAGACCAGAAGTTGGAACTGCCAGAGGTGAAACTGGAACTGCTTGGACTGAATGTGGGATCTCCTGATTCTCCCCCTTTTTGGATGCATTGGTTTGATCAGAGGGACCAAAAACCGTTGCTAATAGGGTTTGAATCTGCTTCTTTAGTTGGACAAACTTGGTACCATACAGCTTCAACCCTAGCTGGAATTGGGCAAGCTTTTGCTGTTGGACTGTTGAGAGCCTTTGAAGTGCAATAATTTGTGAACCCTGTGCAGCAATAGTGGACTTGTAATGTTCCAAAATAGCTACAACAGGTTTCAGCTGGGGATCCGTCAAAACCATTAGTTGCAGACTGGCCTCTAGATCTTCTAATGATAAAGGTATTTGTGAACTATCATGGCACCAATACCAGATGTATTAGTAACATATGGGCCCCTCTGTTCTTGGTAATGGGGACTTCCAGAAGGTGCTTGCACACCCTCTGTTGCCATAGGTGTGGTCTTAGGGATGTTGAAACTCTCCTGTGCCCCTTGTGCAGAAGCATCAGTAGTTCCAGCCACAAAGCCCATATGAGCATCCTCAGGAGGGATGTTCACCTCTATATTGAGGTTGGGAGAATCCTCAGTGGGTTCCCTTTGGATATGCTGTGCAAGAGTATCCTCTTGCACAGAGATATTTAGCTTTGGTTGTGGGACTGAGGTGGAAGAGCACCTGCAACCCTTTGTTTCTTTTTAGTGTATTTTTGAGTGGTGGGGCTGGGAAGGTATGTCTGTTATATGGATCAAAAGGGATATTTGTATCATGGGGAGTGGGTTGTCATCCTGGGGGTGAAGCAGTAATGTGGGGATGAGCCTGATCAGGATCCTCTCCCCTGTTTCTTGGAATGATAATCTGCATTGCTTGAGGCAATGAGACATCAACAGTATGAAAATTTGCACTCTGTTTAAAAAATCTTTTTACAGATGGTAAAGAGTGCCTATGGGAAACATGTATCCTTTTTATGTATTTTTAAAGAATTTTTAAAATTATTGCAGATAAGAATCGAGGATACATCAAAAATTTCCCATTTTTTAAGGCGTGATGCCTTAACATCCCTTGAAAAATCATATTTGAAAAATTGAACTGTTGGCCTGTGGATAAGCAAACTAAAGCAGTTGCAACATTTGAAGAAAATTCAGACCACCCAGTTCTTTTAGGACTCAGACATTGTTGAACGATATGTATAAGATATTTCCATTTGGAGCCAAAATTTTCTTTGAAAAATGTAAAAGAATCAGTTAGTCCCCTATACCCTATCGCAAATAGACCTTCATGTAAAGCAGTAAGAGGAAGATCATTATTACCTTCAGCATCTTGCAGTTGCAAGTGGTGTCGAATGGAGTCCTCTGAGATGGTGACGGATTGACCATCAATGGTAGACACAAGAGTTGTGATGCCATCGTTTATATTCAAACGGACTTTGTTCCATAATTGCTCTATGTGTGATACATAGATGGTAGGGTTTACTGTAAGAGCATAGTGGATGGATGAAATGCGGAGGAAGTCCATCATTTCATGAAATGGTTGCAGTTCAACATGCTTTAGTGTGTATGGAAGACAGTTGTGGTATTTTACAAACTCCATTGATGCTCAAGAACGAGAGGGTTTAGGATCTAGCTTGAAGATTAGGGAATCACAAAGGGAGGGAATGAGAGGGCTCTGGTAGATATTTAGAAACTGGTAGTTGTAACTGAACGAAACTGGGACTTTTAAGGGTTTGGTTTTGAAAATATCTAGTTCCGCGTTCAAACTCCTTAGAAATGACTGAAATGCCCTCCACACTTAACAGACCAAGTGAGAACAACTAACAGTTCGAGAAAATGTACTAACAGTTTGAGAATATTCTCAAGCTGTTACTTAGGCATAAAGCAATATCTATTGAAACCGTGTCTCCCCCTTAACTAAACACATAAAACAAAGAATTTACACAGATTACAAAAGATGGTAATTTAAGGGGGATTAATTGATGTTTATCATACCAATGTTTGACACCATAAAGTGAATCTTCCTACATCAAAAGGTTTAGATATATAAGTGAACCTATCAAAGTTCTGTACAAATGTATGTCCACATAAACTCCTTCTTTATATGCATCACGCTGCTTGTGAGTGTCCAATGGAGTACTTGTAACTTTTGTATCATTGTACCCAAATTTCTCCATAATGTCATTCACATACTTCGACTGACTGATGAAGAGGCCAGTGGGCTTCTGCTTAACTTGCAATCCTAGAAAGAAAATTAATTCTCCCATTGAACTCATCTGAAACTTTTTTTGCATCAAAGCCTCAAATTCCTTGCAAAGTACGTCATTGGTTGATCCAAAGATGATATCATAACCATAGATCTGAACCAGTAGGATCTCTGTTTTGATAGACTTTGTGAACAATGTCTTGTCTAGAGTACCTCTCTTGAATCCATTCTGTAGTAAGTAGGAAGACAGAGTGTCATACCATGCTCTAGGAGCTTGGTGTAACCCATAGAGTGCTTTATCTGACTTGTAAACTCTATCAGGATATTTGTAGTCTTCAAACCCAGCAGATTTTACATCCATTTGATACACCTTGAACCCTTTGTAGCTTGCATAGGCTAAGAACAGTCTGAAAGCATCAATCCTTGCTACTAGAGCAAAGACATCATCATAGTTTATTCCTTCTTCTTGAGTATAACCTTAAGCTACTAGCCTTGCTTTGTTTTTTTATTAATATACCTCTTTCATCCTTTTTGTTTCTGAAAACCCATCTTGTATCAATTGCCCTCTTCCCTTTAGGCAAATCAACCAGTTGCCACGCATCTTGAACTGCAGTAGCTCTTCTTGCATGGCTTCAATCCAAGATGGATCCTTCAGAGCCTCAGATGCTTTCTTTGGTTCTAGCTGTGACATAAAACTGGCATGTTCAAATGCAGCTAGACTGAACTCAAGAACTGCTTCTTCAGAGACAATTGTTTCCTTGTGAATCATGTTCCTTGTCTGCACAGGTGTGCGTGGATCTCCCATGATCTGGTTAAGTAGATGATATTTGTGAACCCTGAGTGTAGGTTCACTTTCTATCTGAATTGAGCTTCCCAAATTGGTGTCGTCACCTTTTGCACCATTTGATGATTCTGCTTCATGAGTAACAGTTTGATCTGGAGTTGGGACTATTTCTCTATTAGTTGGAGCTGTTACTTCAGGACTTGGGACTGGTACCTCAAACTCTGTACCTTTGTCTTGTTGGTCAATCCGGACCCCAGGTGGGTCATAAGAAAGAAGTGGTAGAATAGTGTACTCATCCTATTTATTAGAATCTTCAACAGTTTGAGTCTTTCTGCCAACAGTCTGATCTTTTGTGCTGGCAGCATGAGGATTTGCACTGGCAGCATGAGAAGCTCCTATAGAATACTCAACAAAACTCAGATTATTTGTTAGTGAATCTAAATCAAATAACCAATCAGGACCAGTGCCTTTGACATTTGTAGTATTTTCATTAAACTCGACATTAACACTTTCATCAGTGATTTTAGATACACTGTTGTAGACTTTATAAGCTTTGCTCTACGTGGAGTATCCTACAAAGAATCCTTCCACAGACTTACTCTCAAACTTACCTAAGTGAGTTTTAGTATACAGGATAGTGCATGGACAACCAAAGGGTTTTAGGAAGTTAACTAAGGGAATCCTATGGTGAAACAATTCATATGGAGTTTTCCCTTATGACTGGACTACTTGGACTCTATTTAGATCATAACAGGTTGTATTAACTGCCTCTTCCCAGAAGGTCATTGGCAATTTGGAATCAGCTAACATGGTACTAGCATCCTCTATTAATGTTTTATTCTTCCTTTCAGCTTCCCCATTTTGTTGTGGTGTTCTAGGTGCACTGTACTGTTTTGCAATTCCTTTTGACACACAGAAGTTGTTTAGTTCATGATTTTTTAACTCAGTTCCATTGTCAGGCCGAATCACCTTTACTTTTAAATTAGATTGGTTTTCAATTTTTAGAATAAAGGATTTATCTAACTCAGTTGTCTCATCCTTTGTCCTAAGAAAATAAACCTATGTAAACCTGGTGACATCATCAACAATGACTAAACAGTAAGCTCTTTTATTCAAACTCAAAACAGAAGTAGGACCAAAAAGATCCATATGAAGAAGATGAAGTGCAGAATAGATTGAATTTATTTCTTTGGTGTTATGAGAAGTTTTGTGTTGCTTGCCTTTGGGGAAGGCTACACAATGATCATCACATATGAACTCCTTTTGTGGTAAACCTCTTACCAATTTATTTTTTACTAAAGCATTCATAGATTTGAAGTTCATGTGACACATCCTTCTGTGCCAAAGTGTAGACTCATTAGATGATGCTTTGGATATTAAACAGCTTAAAGTATTTGCAGAGTATAATTTTTCAGTGTCTAAACAGTATACATTGTTGTTAGACATTTTATTTCGATCATAGGAGTTGTTTTGTAATAATTATTATCCTAGTATTTAGTCTTGTAATTTATTTCCTTGTAGTTTATTTCTTTGTAATAGTCAAGGGGCCAAAGTTTCCATTATGTAAAACTTAATTAAAGGAGCCTAGAAATAGGCTCCTAGGGTTTCTAAATAAAAGACACGGTTGACAATTTGAAAGAACATAGCAGCCACCAACTTTAATTCTCTCTCAATATTCATATTGTCTTCTTCATCATCTCTCAATTATTGTGCTTGATTCTTCTTGGGATTTGATAAAGAACATTAAAGGTGCTGAAATATTATCGGGATTACACATTACAATTGGTATCAGAGCTCAGAAAGGTGGATTTCAACTGCTAGCTTCGGATTCTGCTGGGTTTTTCATAAGTGTTCTTCGTGTTCTTCATCTCCATTCGGTTAGATCTCCATTTTCCTCTGTTTTTCCGTGGTTCTTGTGTTATAATAGTCTTATAATCATCACATTATCATCCTCTACTGATTTTAAGCTCATTCCGTTCCATATCTCTGTTAAAATCATCAAGAATCGGACATTTTATTAAGTTTGAAACTATGGGTTTTTTCGTGGGTCTTTAGCTTGTTCTATGCTGTTTTTAAGTGTTTTTAGATTATTTTAAATCACCAAAAGTGTTTAAAATAGTTTATAAATCATTTAGAACTGTTTTTAGGCTTTAAAACTGAAAAAAATCAAATTCTGCTCAGTTCTGCCTTAGAAATCTGAAAAAACATGTTGTATTTCGGATCCCTTACTGTAGCATTTCGGACCACTTAGGCACCAATTTCGGACCATCCATCACCCTAATTCGGACATCACTTCGGTCCAATTCGGACCGTATTTAGGTGCATTTCGGACCCCCCCATCAGCCTATTTCGGACCCCACTTCGGTCCCATCCGAAGTTCGGACCATCCGAAGTTCAGATCAGGCTTTCCATTTTTACATTTGGGACTTGTATTTAAATTTGTTCAAATTTCGGACCATACCCATCTCGGACCATCCGAATTCGGTCCCCACCTGGACATACCCTGTCCACTGTTCATCCGAAGTCGGTCCATCCAAATTCGGTCCCTTTGTTCTGTAAGGTCTTGCAACTACAGATCTATCTAGACGCGGAACCGTCAACGAGTGCGGAATCCTCGTTAACGGGTAGACGAAAACAACTCTCACCAGAAACACGGAGACTATCAGAAGCTGCACGAACGACACACGAACGCACCTACGAACTAATTCTCTCCGAAACGACACTAACACTGATGATAAACTCGAAATCGCTTAATGCTTAATCACTCTCGAATTCTGCAAAAAGTCTGATAATATTTCGAGTCTATCCCTAATTATAGAGGCTAATTCGAGTCTGTCATGGGCCAAACTCGAATCTGGCCCAAGGCCCATTCGAGTTTGTCCTCACTGACATTCTCGAATCTGCCTAAGAAAGCATATTCGAATCTGTCTAACTGACCCATTCGAATCTGACCTAGATTCGAATCTTGGTCCTTAGACATTTCGAATTTACCTTTTAACATAATTAACTAAGTATTGAAACTTATGTTTTTACCTTATGATTGATTTTATCTTTGATCTTTATGTTTGAACTTCTTGTAATACATTACATTAAGTTCAAACACACAAACAAACAATAACAATTATCAACCATACATAAACATACATATCTAATACTTGCTAAACCACAATGTTAGATCACTTAGACTGCTATCGTCACACAGGGTGTACCAACAGACTCCCCCTTGACGATAGCTTCTAATAATTCACAAATTTGATTAAGAACTTTGTTTATTATTTATTCAAACTACTTCCAGCATACAAACCCTTTTCAACACACACTTTAACTACATTCTCATATTTCCTAGCCTCACCATCCATATGAGTGTCACTTGAAATCTTATGAGCATGCAAAATTTGAAGATCATCTCGAGAAAGGTTTACCAGATGAAGAGGATCATAGATTCTAAGAATCACCTTTTCTTCAAAATCTTCCATCACCGCTTCTCCTGTTTCACTCTCAACATACCACCAGTTCAGATTCTTCATGGCGTTCTGTGGCATAGGCTTGAGCGGCACCTTTCTTAGACATCTTACGGGTTTGTATTGAATCTTCATCCAAGGATGCCCAGTTAGAGGATCAATTCGAGAAGGATCCTCTACTCTTTTTCCTATCCTTGGATTTAGGCGTTCAAACTTCCTTGATCTTCCCTCTTTCCTTATGATTCTGGCAATTATATCTGCGTAGGGGTCATTGCCGATATTGATCAGTTCTTTCCATGCTAACGCCTTGATCTCAATCTTCGGCAGTGAATTGAATACTTTCAGAGTTCGCCTCAGGTACTGGAGCCCATCTTTTCTCTTGATTATGAATAGCTGCAGTTCTCGATCAAAGAACCAGCTTAATATGCTTCCTGACAGTTTTCCAGTCCCCGGCACCTTCATCTTCTTTTTCAGCTCTAATTCCTTCTGCTCAGCCCTGAACCACATCTTTCTTTTCTCTTCATTAGTTAGCTCTTTGGCAGGCTCTTCTATAGATGACTCAACATTTAAAGCAGCATTCACCACTTCTATGTTAACAACATCATTTCCTTCTATCACATACGTATCAGAGATAGGATTTTGCTGAACGACGATCTCATTGGCTTCATCGTCCTCATCAGCACACACCTCATCATCTGATCTCCAGTCAACAATCTCTTCAGGAACAAATTCACCCTCTTCTAGTTCCTCCATATCCTATTCAAAGTCAAAGCCCAAATCCATCGGGTCGTCATCGAGATCCATGAGTGCATCAATCATCTCACTTATCTCATAATCCGTAGGCTTAGAGGAACTGGGCTCTCCTACTTCACCTCCCAACTGACTAGGCTCCCCCTGAGATTGAGCAGCCTGAGCAGCAGAAAAATTTACTGGCTCATTCTGTCTTTGAGAGCTGGGATCATTGCCTTGGTCATCTTCATTATCATCATCCTCCCTGCGCACTTCTTGATCACGGCCCGATGTCTCCCCCTGAGCCTGTAAATTTTTCATTAATTGCTCAACTAGGGAGCGCATCGATCTTAACTCAACTGCTTTATCAGCGACAAAAGTCTTTAACTCTAAGTTCTCTTCCTGAACTTTTTCCACTATCCTTTTTAGATCGGCATTCTCGTTATCAAGATTTGCGTTATGAGTCTGAATCTCACCGATTGCCTTTGTTAGGCCTAAGATCTGGATATTTTGGAAGTCAACTCGAGCTTTGAGCTGCAGAAATCTTTGATTGTCGGCGTATGAGGATGAGGTTGATGGGATGGATTGAATTGGAGTTGGAATGATCGGCGATGGGATGTATGGTTCATCATGAGGTGGTGGTGGTGGAATGGTGGTTTGAGGGTCCTGTTGTTGAGGAATTTGAGGTTGTTCTACTGAGGCTGAAGAAGATCCTTGCATAAATCTATGACGCTTGGCCCGTTGCCTTGTCACTAATGGTGCAACCTCTTCTTCTTCAAAATCAGAGGTATCAGACTCTCGTGATGCTCTACGCCTTGAAGCTTCTTCATTAATTACCACTAATCTAGATCCATAAGTCTCTATCCGAACTGTTGGTTCTGTAGATAATGGAGCTTCAACCTCTATCTCCTCCATTTCTTCTGACTCAGTTGCAGACGATGACACATCATTTTCAGTCTGCTCCGGTTCATAGTCATCAACATCCCTAAGAACATCTTCTTCTCCCTCTGGAGGCTCTAGCAATTCTCCAATTAATGCTGCAGATATTTCTTCATTGGCGTGAGGACCAGCTTCCCAGATTTCATGTAGTGTTTGACACAGTTAATCAGATTCAATTGGGATATTCAAAGGGCCGGCCTCTTGTACTTCTGGCTGTTGACTTGTAGAAGGCCTGGTTGCCTGAGTTTGACTTGCGGTTGCTCTTTGTCGTCTCCTTTGTGGTTGTGCACGCGGTTGTTGTCGTTGTTGTTGCGGTGGCTGTCTGGCTTGAACTTCCACTTCTCCTGCTTAGTTGGCATTATTCGGTGCTTCAAAGTTCCTGTCAAGTACAGCTCCAAACAACGGTCGCTCGACCGGAACCGCCAACCTTCCTCTGTGCGAGGAGCAATCCGCAAAAATCCTTTTATCCATCACAGCTACGCTTTGGATCTCATTTAGCTGAGGCAAATTTGGCAAGAAATGCCTGATGAGCATCATTATGAATCGAGGATATAAGAGAAATTGTTGATGCTCTGGAGCCGTGATTTGATGAACGAACTCCGAGAAAAACATTTCCGAAAAGCTGAAGGGCCGATTATACACTAAGGCGATCATCCCGGATTGGATCTTCGAGACTATATAGTCAAAACCGGCTTTTTTGGCTGCAAAACAAACCATAAACACATGAGCCAAAAATCTCCATTGGCCAATAAGCCCGCTCTTCATGTAAGATGTCTTCGTAACATCCAAGCTGTAACCCATTCTCTGAAAAGCAGCTTGCCTAATACTTAGGGGAAAGTCAATAGGTCCAGACTCTTCTTCCTGAGATCCTAGCTGCAAAACCTGACGCAGCATATCGGCAGAAAACACCAATGGTTGTCCTGCTATCCTGGTTCTCAGCACTGTCGGGGTGACAGAGCAATCCACCTGAAGATGATCATAGAATTGGCAAACATAGGGAATAACAATCTGAATATTATGAGATAAAGCAAAAGCAATCCTAGATTCTACGACGAAATCCATCATTTGACGAAAACCCTGCGCCTCAGGGATATGATGGTCATAGGGAATGACTATATTATGCTTCGGCACGAATACTTGAACAGCCATATCTGCACAATAGATAAACTATTAGAATCATTAAAAATCAATAAACTTGCTTAAATTCAAATTTGTTTTATTTTGAACTTGTTTAAGTACAAAATCCAACACAATTAAATTTCTACAAGTTTAATTAAATTTAAATTGAATAATTTAAATAAAATGACAGATTCGAATAGACAGATTCGAAGACACCCTATTTCGACTTTGATGACAGATTCGAATGTAAGGGTCTTCTCGAGCTTACTGACAAACTCGAGAATGTTCACGAACAGCTCGTCGACCAACTCTTCAACAAAACCCATGATTTTAACCATTTTGAACTTAGAAAATCACATTCATTAGTCCAACTAGGTTCAAATCACCGATATTTGCCTTTAATTTGACTTTTTACCGGTCCAAACTTTGTAATTTTGAAAAACACGATTTTGACCATTAAACTTTACAAAATTGGTGATTTTGACTTAAATGGGGTATAAAACTACATGAATCTTGTACAACCAAGTTGATTATACCTAGATGTATCAGTAGAATCGAACACCCAAGTAAGAAACTCGACAAATTGTCGTTTTTGTGGAAAACGGTAGATTCGAGGAAGTAGATTCGAAGTCGCCAAATAGATTCGAGAGGATAGATTCGAAAACAGATAAGAGTAATGACAATTACTGTTACCTATTTATAACACCTACCTTCGAATCTATGGCCAAAGTCGAATCTACTGACAGATTCGAGACCACCCAATTTCGAGTTGGTCCTAAACTCGAATTACACCAAACACTTAGAAAAATTTCGAAAATTTTGAAATAACTTCAACTTTTTCAACATTTTCAACGGTATTGTGTAACGGAATAAACTATGCCTAATCCTTTACCCGAAGCACAAGATTTTCACGCAGTGTTTATTTTATTCAACTGTGAATGCGCCCTCAGTAATTTTTGACCTTTTTCCTAAGTTAAAAAATAAAATAAAATAAAGTAAAATAAACTAAGGTAAAATACAATAAAATAAAATATAAACTAAGTAAAAGTAAAATTTTAAAATTTTGACCAAAAATTTAACTTAGACTTAAGCTATACTTATTACAACTTACACTTTAAGCTAAACCCTAAGCAAAATATTTTTGATGAGTTAAGTCAAAGAAAGGTTCAATCAAATACGATGTCAGATACTCACTTTCAGTACTTAAACTTTCACACTTAGGAATTTTTTATTTCTTTGATTGTTTGTCATGAAATACCCATTTAGCCGATTGTTGGTATTTACCCCTTTAAACATGCTACATTTCGGAATATCCCTTGGCATTTTTATTTATCATGAAATTATCTTACGTGACTCAGACATAGACATACTTTTATGATCAAGGCATACATATAAAGATTCTAACTTGTTGGTATGTGCAAACTTTCTTTAAAAGACAAACATCGGACACAGGTCTGTATTTTCATACAACAAAGTGTCTTAGTTTGACTTAAGGTTTATTCTTAAACACAAAGCGACTTATCTTGCTAACCCGAATCAAAACAGAGGCAACAGGTCTGTACTTACGTACAACAAAGTTACATGTTTTTGACTCTCAATTTTGTATGATTTTTCTATGCTTTCCATTTTAAGATGTATTAGATGTTGCTATACATCCCCAGAAAGTTTGCATACCTCATTTAGACTCAAAATTTGTATGTCTTGTACATAAAAATTAAGACCGATTGGTCATACATCTAAGTTAGTGACACGTTTGACTTTTTCTTGAATGTTTTATTAGCCTTGAGACTCCCTATATGTGTTATGCCTACCAACACATCAAACTAAAATAAAGTATAACACTTAGAATTTTAGGTGCATTATGTGTGAAAGCCTAAACACTTAGAGTGTGTAACGACTGTGCTAATTTTCGTCACTTTGAACCTATGTATCTAAGACTTAACTCCTTTTCTGATATTCTCTTTTTTTTTTTTTTTTGTATTTTTATGATTTTCTCTCTTTTTTCTTTTGGTTTTCATAAGAAATAGCAATAAAAGAAGGTAACCTACTAACTTACTAAAAATAGAAACTTACTAAAAATAGAAACTATCCTAAATTAGCAGACTAACTATAAAAAGAAAGAAATACTACAACTATAAAAGGAAATAAACTACTACTAAGGCCAAATTACTCTGGGTTGCGCATTCCATTTAGTTGAATTAAATATTCAAACCGTGACTTATCAAACGCTTTGGTAAATAAATCTGCATTATTATCTTCTGTTGCCACTTTTACCAATTTGATTAAGTTCTTTTCAGCACAATCACGAATAAAATGATGCCTAATGTCTATGTGCTTTGTTTTATTGTGTTTAACTGGATTATTCGTTATAGCAATTGTAGATTGATTGTCTATCCTAATTGGAGTTTGAGTGTAAGCCAAACCGTAATCCCGCAATTGTTGTTGTATCCACAGAACCTGTGAGCAGCAACTACCAGCAGCAACATACTCGGCCTCGCACGTTGACACGGCTACCGATGTCTGTTTCTTGCATTGCCAGGATACCAGTCTCCCTCCTAGGAATTGACAACCTCCAGTTGTTGATTTGTGCGTCAAGCTGCATCCTCCGTAGTCAGAATCCGTGAATGCCTCCAACTCTAGATCTCCCTCCGCGTGATACCAAAGTCCCAGCTTCGGTTTCGACTTGAGGTATCGTAGAATCCGCTTCACAGCTTTCATATGCATCTCCTTCGGATTAGCTTGAAACCTAGCACAAATACACACAGCAAACATGATGTCAGGTCTTGAAGTAGTTAAATACATAAGTGATCCAATCATGGCCCGATATAACGTCGAATCCATATCGGTATCACTTTCAGTACCCGATCCGAGATTGTGATTCACTTGAATCGGCGTGCTGAAGTGGGCAGTCAATTTTGTTCCTTCCATCCCGAAGCGTTCTAATATGTCATAGACATACTTTGTCTGATGTATAAACATACCATCCTTCTTCTGGTCAACTTGTAACCCCAAAAAGAAATTTAACTCTCCCATAGCACTCATCTCGAATTTCGACTTAATCACCTTCTCGAAATCTTTGCACATCTGTTCGTCTGATGATCCAAAAATGATATCATCGACGTACACTTGTACCAAGATGAAGTGTTCTCCCTTTCTCTTAACAAACAGCGTACTATCTATCCTACCCCGTTCAAACCCGTTCTCTAATAAATGGTTGGATAGAGTCTCGTACCACGCCCTTGGTGCTTGATGCAATCCATATAGAGCCTTATCTAAACGATATACCCTATCAGGATATTTTGGATCTGTAAATCCGGGCGGTTGTTCTACATACACCAGCTCCTTCACTTTCCCATATAGGAAAGCACTCTTTACATCTAATTGATAGACCTTAAAGTCCTTGAAGGAGGCAAAAGCTAGAAACAACCTAATGGCTTCCAGCCTTGCTACTGGCGCAAACACCTCATTGTAATCGATTCCCTCCTCTTGGTTGAAACCCTTTACAACTAGCCTATCCTTGTTGCGAGTGACTATACCCCGATCGTCTCTTTTGCACTTAAAAACCCATTTGGTTCCTATTGCAACTTCCCCTCGAGGTAATGGAACTAACTCCCACACATCTAGTTTCCTAAACTGTGAAAGTTCTTCCTGCATCGCTTCAACCCAGGAGTTATCCTTAAGTGCCATTTGCACATTCTTAGGCTCTACTTGCGATATGAAACACGAATAGAGAAAGGTATGATATGCCTCGGAGTCGTTTATCATCGACAACAACACAGTGTTGTTATTTAAACTACTCCTAGTCTTCACACCCTCATTAGGATTTCCTATGATGCTTTCTATAGGATGGTTTTTGTTGATCCTAGAGGTCTCTATTTCGTCAACAGTCAGATTATCTCCTAAGTTAGATCCTATTTCACCTAATGGGGGAACAGTCTCAGCTTCCAGATTTTCCTCCTCGTGGACATTTTCCTCAGAGTTGGAACTTGTTGTCTGAGTCTGATTCTCAGTTGAAGGTGCCTCTGGATTGGTAACTTCTGGAGATCCATCTTCAGTCGCAGTAGGCTCGGATGCGGATTGAAATGTAGTCATCGGAAAGGTATGACCTTCGTCATTCAGATGTAACGTCACCATGTCCTTTTCGATTGTACCTGCATTTTCATCCAAAGGAATGTTAAATGACTCAAATAACGTATCATAGTCAAATATCCATTCCGGACCTGTTTGGGGTTCATGTGTATAACTTGTGACTTCAATGTTATACACAATTTCCACTGTACCATTTGTTTTATTAAAAACCCGTTTGTTTGGTGAGTTCGGCACATAACCTAGGAAGTATCCTTCGTCAGCCTTTTCACCAAACTTCGGTTGATGTTTTGTACGCAATAAGGTGCATGGTACCCCAAACGGTTCGAATCCAGTTAAATTAGGTGGCCGTTTATTCAAAATTTCATAACAGGTTTTGTTCAAAGATTTGACAGTTAGGACCCTGTTTAAAATATGACATGCTGTATACACTGCCTCCCCCCAAAACATGGTAGGAAGCTTTGAATCTGACAACACAGTCCTAGCTGCCTCAATCAGTGTCCTGTTTTTACGTTCGGCCACCCAATTTTGTTAAGGCTCATATGGTGCACTAAATTGATGCACTATGCCCTTTGAGAGGCAATATACACCAATTACAGTGTTTTTGAACTCAGTTCCATTATCACTACGTATCTTTTTAACCCGTGTTCCGTAGGAATTCTCCACTTGGTCTAAGAACCTGATGAGCTTGGAAGCCGTCTCGTCCTTTGTACCTAGAAAGAAAACCCAAGAAAATCGTGAGTAATCGTCAGTGATAACTAAACAAAACCAACTACCTCCTATACTCCTTTTGTTGATTGGTCCGAAAAGATCCATGTGCAACAAATCGAATGTAGAGGTTATGGAATTCTGCGTCTTGGACTTGTATGTCTTCTTATGTTGTTTGCCCTTCTTGCAAGGTAGAGACTTGTCCTCGAACTGAAAGCTCTTCATAGGCACACCTTGCACCAACCCATTCTTCGTTATGTAGTTCATTTTTCTTAGGTGCAAGTGAGCCATGCGTCTGTGCCACAATACTGATTCCGTTTCTGAAGCTTTGGATGACAAACAGATTGGCCCCATCGAAGTATCCGGCTTGTTCATATCAAGCATGTACAAGTCATTTTTCCTTGGTGCCCGCATCAATACCCATTCTTCAGGAATCTTGAATCCCGGTTTTAGCACTAACGCTTCAGTGTCAGTAAAAAGCACTGAATTCTTCCTATCACAGATTTGAGATACACTAATGAGATTATGAACCAGTTTATCAACGTGATAAACTTGATCCAAGGTGATCGTCCCATTAGTGACTTCTCCAGTTCCAGTGATGGTTCCTCCTTTATTTCCCGCGAATGATACAAATCCCCGATTCCCACCCTTGAAGTCTGTAAGGAGACTTCGTTCCCCTGTCATGTGCATGGAGCATCCACTGTCGACGAACCATTTGTTGTTTAGACCTGTAGTAATCTCCTGCACATGAAAGAAAATAGGTTAGTTATCACGGGGAACCCAAGCCATAACTGACTTGGTAATATCATTCTCGTCCACATACTTAAACTCTTTCAAATACCCATCTCGCCTTTCAGGTGACTTGGGTCGTTGAACAGGAGTTTGTTGTGGTGCCGAGTGATGTACATTCACTCTTTGCCTTTGAGTAGGCATTTGTTGTGGAGCTCTTGAATAATTCCGATTATATTGCATTTCAGACTGTGATCCCTGAGCTCTAACCGGTGCGTAATGTCTAACAGGAGTATGTGACCTAACTGGAGTGTGTGCCCTGCTAGGTGTTGTGCTCCTATAGACTTGTTGAGGTCCTGAGCTAGATTGATTAATGACACGATTCGGTGAATTTATCCTAACCACTTCTTTTGGTCCAACCTTTACCGGTGTTTGTTTCACAACATGTTTTGGTGCGGCCTGCACAGTTTTCTCGGTACATAGAGAACTACTAGTGCTCGCCACACTTGTTGACGGTTTAGGCTGTTCTGGCTTTACTGTCTTAGGTGTAGTATCAACTTTCCTATGTGGACAGGTAGAAGCGACATGCCCCCTCTCGTGACATCTAAAGCATGACATTTTGTCAATTAGCTTCTTTTGTGAGCCCTTAGTCTTAGGTGTGTCACTTGTGTCCTGGTCTTTTTGAACATCTATCGCGACTGGTTCATCGTCCTGATCATTAAAATCAATTTTATGTTTTCCTACAGGTGTTTCACTGGAGGAAGCCACAAATTTGACTTTCTTAACCTTGACGGTTGTTTCAGTCACCTTAGGTGTATTGTCTGTTACATGCTCAGATATAGGTGCAGGTAAGTCCTCTAACTCTACTGATTTATCTGTTTTCTCCTGAGGTTGAGGCACGTAGTTTGCATTAAAGGGTGGAGGAATTTCATGAAATCCTAGACCTACAGGCTTTTTAGATTGACGTTGAGCATCTAAAACTTTCCCTAGGTTCAGGCTTGAATTCCTAAACTTCTCTAGCTTACTATTGGCCTCTGCTACCTTTACCTTTGTTTCAGCTAGCTCTATGTCTTTGTCCTTAAGATTTTTGGTTAAGGCCTCTACATGCTCATACATAAGCTCTAACCTAACACACTGCTCACTCAGTTTGTCTTTCAGAACTATTACATCTTGAGCATCAGCCTTAAGTTTTTCTATAAGATCTTGCTTAATATCGTTTAGGCTAGCGTTATCAGCCTTTAAAGACTCATTTTGAGCAGTTATGGTTTGATGTGATTCTAAGACTAGATTTAACCTATCATTAGAAGTAACACATAACAAGCATAATTCATGAAAAAGAGAGTAAGTCAGACTAACCTTTGTGTGGTCGGATTCCACGTTGGCCATTTGAGCGGCAAACTCCAGAAGCGTCTGATCATTCGTCTTCTCCACCCACATCGGACTGCTGTCCCTTGTGGTCTGCTCTTCCCCTTCACATCCATTCTCCGTGACTTCAGCCATGAAGGCTCTAGCATTTGATTCCGGATGTGAACTCCAGTCGTAGGTACCATCCAGCTGTCTATCTGATGTGACATTTGAAAGTAGACCAGCTAGATTGGCTTGACCGGCAGATGAACTTGGAAGGTATCGTTGTTGAGACTGATTCTGAAACTGTCCATGATGCTGTTGCTGTCCTTGGTAATTATCTACCTTTGGTCTCTGACATTCTCTGGCGAAGTGTCCCAGACCTTGACAATTGTAGCACTTGACCTTGGACTTATCAAATCCAATCCCCTTATTGTTCATAGTCAGATTCCTCCCAGTTCGTTTGATGAATCTTTTAACCCTTTGGGTTACCATCGCCAGTTGCCATTTAAGATCCATTTCCTCAAGATTGTCAGGGTCGACCTGATCGTAGTCTTCATCCCAGAGAGCATGATCGTTAATTTTCCCCTGAACGCAGTTCCCGTATGCGGCCACAAATGAAGCAAGCAAGTTCAAATGTTCTCCCGCTGATTTAGCGCTCATGGGCATCTTAGAATAGCTCTGAGATGTCGTCGCCTGTGCTGCTTGAGGTTGCTGTTCTTCTGATCTTCCCAACCCTAAGAACGCTCTGTTCAGTGTGTCATCAGACTCTGCTGGTGACGACGTTTCTCCGGTGAAAAACGCTGTAGCAGTCTTCAGATCGGTGGTCGCTGAAGGTTTTGTTGATTTTCCAAAATACATCGATGGATTCTGGACTTGTTCGTAATCAGTTTCGGCCTTCAGTAGCTCAAAATGATAAGCTCGCAACGTTCCCACAATATCCTCCAAAGATTGGGTATAATACTTGTCTTCATTAAGCTTGATCATTGCCACATACATAGCCCATTTGGCTGGTAAGGCATCAAGAAGCTTATTGTTCTTGTCGGTGTCAGTATACTCAATCCCGTGACTTTCAAGCTCCGTCAACAGATGATAGAACCGGGTGATGGTATCATCCAGCTGTTCATCCTTCAACGCCTTGAAAATCGCAAACTGTTGTTTCAACAGCTCCATACGCTTTCTCCGAACCCTTGGATTACCCTCACATCTCTTTTCCAGTGACTCCCAAAGTTCCTTAGATGTCTTCTGAGTCCGGAATGTGTGTAGTATATCCTAAGGCAACGCCATCCGTATTATTGAGAAAGCTCTGTTCTCAGCTTCATAGAGTTTCTTATCATCTTCCTTCATCATCTGATATGATAGAACTCTCTGACGGCCTTCAACTTCAGAAATTGGTGGAATGAATCCTTCGTCAATACACACCCACATGCGCATGTCATTGAAGCGCACAAAATCGGCAAACCGATCTTTCCACCAGTAATAATCCTCGAGTTTCATCAGCTTAGGCGGAGTGTTTGCCTTCCCGACCTCGTGGTCCATTTCCAGAAACTTTTGAAGGTTTGACATCGTTTCAAAAGGAATTGAATTGTAACTTAATTAATTTAATTCGAAACTGACTTAAGCTAACTCTTTCGAATCTAGGTAGATTCGAATATAATTTAGGTTAAATCTTTTTGGGATTAAATTCGATTAAGTGTTGAAATTCAATTAAATTCGAAATTATGACAGATTCGAAAGTCCCCTAAACTCGAAGGTCAAGCAAACTCGAACACTCAGTAGATTCGAAGCCCTATTCGACTCTAGACCAAATTCGAATCAAACTCGAAAGTCAGCAGACTCGAGAACCTATTCGAAACTAGCACAAACTCGAATTAAACTCGAAAACACTCTGTATCAAATTCAAAAGGAGCGGATTTGGTTAGACTCGAGACTAAGATTAACCCTAATTACTCCTAACAGATTCGAGCGCCGCAAACTCGAAAAACGGCTAACACTTCGATTTCTTTACGTTTTGCAGATTAAATCAATATTTTTACGACAAAAAATATTGATTTCGATCAAAAACGTGAAAAACACGAAGTATTTCCCGGATAAGAATTTGCTAAACTCGAAAAACACGAAAAACACGAATTGGAGAGAAAAACCGTCCAAAAGCGTCAAGAAACCTAGAATGTATCAAGATGAACACGAAGAACACCAAGAACACTCCGTAGTCTCTGATACCACTTGTAAGGTCTTGCAACTACAGATCTATCTAGACGCGGAACCGTCAACGAGTGCGGAATCCTCGTTAACGGGTAGACGGAAACAACTCTCACCAGAAACACGGAGACTATCAGAAGCTGCACGAACGACATACGAACGCACCTACGAACTGATTCTCTCCGAAACGACACTAACACTGATGATAAAGTCGAAATCGCTTAATGCTTAATCACTCTCGAATTCTGCAAAAAGTCTGATAATATTTCGAGTCTATCCCTAATTATAGAGGCTAATTCGAGTCTGTCATGGGCCAAACTCGAATCTGGCCCAAGGCCCATTCGAGTTTGTCCTCACTGACATTCTCGAATCTGCCTAAGAAAGCATATTCGAATCTGTCTAACTGACCCATTCGAATCTGACCTAGATTCGAATCTTGGTCCTTAGACATTTCGAATTTACCTTTTAACATAATTAACTAAGTATTGAAACTTATGTTTTTACCTTATGATTGATTCTATCTTTGATCTTTATGTTTGAACTTCTTGTAATACATTACATTAAGTTCAAACACACAAACAAACAATAACAATTATCAACCATACATAAACATATATATCTAATACTTGCTAAACCACAATGTTAGATCACTTAGACTGCTATCGTCACACAGGGTGTACCAACATGTTCCATCCGAAATCAAGTACATCCGACTTAGGTATTCCATCCGAATTTCGTCCCCACCCGCATCACTGTCCATCCGAATTCGGCACTCATCCGAATTAGCACCTCATCCAGACCATAGCCTATCAGAATTACTATTTACCTGAATTAGGTTGCCATCCGAATTGCCTCTGCCATCCGAATTCTTTTCCATCTGAATTCGGCTTCAACCATCCGAAACCCAATTTCATCCGAATTCGATTATCGCCATCCGAAACACTATTCATCCGAACCCATTATTCAGTACTATTTGTCTTAAGTCCAGCCCATCCGTGTCCAGTTTCCACCTTTAAGATCTTCAATTTTAATCAGCACCCATCATCATAATGTCTCGCGAAGCTCTCGTACTCGGATCTGAGAACAGACCTCCAGTTCTCTATCCCGATGAGTATGAACAATGGAAATCCCGGTTCATTAAGTTCGTTGGAATGCAACCGCTCGGGAATTTGATGCTTCAGTCCATATCCGAAGGACCCGTAATCTACTATCGGGAGATAGCAGCCCGACCTGAGGCTGACCCCCCTGTCCAAGCCTCTAAGGTTGAAAGAGAACCGGCAAATGACGCCGAGAGAGACCGACAGCACGCTGACAAGAGGGCGAAATATCTGATCTATCAAGCCCTCCCCACTGATATTCTCGTTGGTGTAGACAGCAGAATATCTGATCTATCAAGACCTCCCCTCTGTCCTTGTTAATAAGGTCAAGGGGAATGGAGCGGGTTAGGGCATATATTCAGGAGAGTTATCCAGATGAGTCTCAGTCGGAACCATCTGAGACTAACCAATCCGAAGGTGAGGAAACTATGAGTGAGCATGAGGGAGATCAGGTGGACATTCAGCAACATTCTCTGGGTATGGGTGAGGGGGAGCCTGGGTTAGTAAGGGAGGAAGCAGGAGGTGAGACGGCAGAGACAGCAGATTCAGAAAGAACTGTCTCTGTCGCGAGAGCGAGGGAGATACAATCTGAGGGTGAACTAAGCCCTATAAGCCGGACTCCTCTCGATAAGACTGTCCGTCCAACGGTCGAACTCCCCCCACCACCCACTTGGTTTCCCCTCAAAGGGAAACCACTTCATGTAACGGGGTTCTACCACATACTCCATCACCCTCTCATTCGAAGGGTAGCGGTGTTGAAAGAGGTCACACTCTCCCCAAGTGACCGCCCTTCATTCCATCACGATTCCATCCCCCATAACTCAGACACCGCACGATGCCTCTGTGGCATCCCCAAGAGCTGCCTTCGTGGCAGCTCCTCAAACTTCTGGATCTGCGCATCCTATTCAGGAGCCAGAGATGACGGAAGGAAGACCGGAAGTGGCTCCATCCACGCCATCCACTTCCGACCATCTCCCAATCAACTTGGAGATGTTAACGGCAGCTTTACGTGCTGCCGGTGTGATTACCCGGGCTGACCTGGACGCCCAAAGGGAAGCTGCCGAGGAACGTCACACCGCCCTTCTTTCACTAATCAAGGGTAAGGGTGTCGCTTCCGAGGCTGGCCCCCCACCAGGTTCCCATTCAGTTCAACATCAGATCTCCGAGCTGTCAGACAAAATAGATGCACTTAACCACCTAATTCTGCAAGTACAAGAACAGCAGAATTCAAGAATGGATCGCCTAGAGTCAGCGGTTATAGAACTTCAATGCCGCCCTTAATCAGAGGCACCAAAGAGAAAACATGACGATCAGGACGACCCTGATCGTCATGAGGGGGAGAAAAGGCGAAAGGTTCAACATGAGGAACCCGTCATGTATATAGGGGGAGCAGAGACCGCTGAGGGGTCAGAATTCAAGGGGTCAGGGGAACAGGGAAAGGAGGCTCAGGAATATCTCTTAATAGAAGACGAGCCCATGGTCGAGGGTCCAGCTCCACTGGATCCGATGACAGCTATGGTAGAATTTGAGGAAGCTCACGAGAAAGTTGAAATCATCTTGGTTTCTGATTCAGATTCCGATAGCGACGACAACGAACCCTTACTTATTCTTAAGCCTGAACCTGAATCTCCAACGAAAAAATCCTAATCCTCTTCCTTTGACTTCCTGAACTCACCACCACGAGCCCATCAAGAAGAAATCCTTTCATCAATCCAAGCTCCCCGGTCACAAAAAGAATCCCATATTGTCCTTAGCCCTCCAAGATCCCCAAGCCCTCCTCCAGTCCAACAAACCGAACATCCAGGGCCTTCCCAAACTAAAAGGGTCGACTGCTTTGATGAAACTCCAGAAGGTCCGGGTGTTTATAGAAAAGATGACATCTTCTGGGTGGACCATTATACAAAAGGAAAGGTTCAAACTCTGCCTCAGGTAGAAAAAGACAAAATGAGACAAGAACGGCGGGGGGCTATCATAAAACTTCTTGAAGCCAAAAAGGACGAAATCGAAGAACCCCCCGTTCAAGGCCTTAAAGAATTCCTACAGAAGTTTCCCCCGGAGCAGTTTCAGAACCCTTACCTTGAAGAAAGATTTATGATGGTATTCAGAAAGAAGCCTGGATCCTTCAGCCGACGCCTTCTCATGGAACTTACAAATGTCTCCATAACTGAACAGGCCGAATACTACCAACTGATGCTCCGGGAAAGAAGGTCAAAGGTGTCAAAATCGAAGATTAAGAAGCTCAAAACAATAACCATGTGCAAAAGAGCCAGAGTCTACTATCCCTCCTACCAAGTAGAAAGAGAAGATGGCACGGGAGATGACATATTTGAAAATGACCTGGACTTCATAAGTGCGGATGACGTTGAGTTCCTTCACAACAGCTTAAAAAATCGCATCAGGAAACGTCTAACCCACATGACTGTTGTAGGTGCCCTGGTACGAAGCATGAACCACCACTCGATCATAATGTGCCTAAGAGACTTCCAGATGGCGATCGAGAGCGCGATGGTTAAGGTGGGCCTACGAGCACCGGAACAGGATAGCTTTCTTCTTGCCCACCACCCGGCCTATAAAGTTGTACTTACTGGAGATCCGGGTATCATTTTTGTCAACTACAAGGGATACAAAAGGTATATGCGCTTTGAGGATCTTCCTTGTTACTCCGATGGTACACTTCGATTGGTTTGAGCTGCTCTTACACAGAAAGTACAAGATTATGACGCTCAACCAGATCCTGAACAAAGATGCACACCTAAGGAGATACAGGATACACTCAGCGACATAGACTTCCTGAACGAACGACTTCATACGAGACAAGTGACTAGACGCTTCGACGTCATCCTTGGACTCCGAGAATCAACGGACCACGCCAGAGTTCCTGGACCTCCTAAATGATCGAAAAGGGGGAGATTGTTAGACATTTTATTTCGATCATAGGAGTTGTTTTGTAATAATTATTATCCTAGTATTTAGTCTTGTAATTTATTTCCTTGTAGTTTATTTCTTTGTAATAGTCAAGGGGCCAAAGTTGCCATTATGTAAAACATAATTAAAGGAGCCTAGAAATAGGCTCCTAGGGTTTCTAAATAAAAGACACGATTGACAATTTGAAAGAACATAGCAGCCGCCAACTTTAATTCTCTCTCAATATTCATATTGTCTTCTTCATCATTTCTCAATTATTGAGCTTGATTCTTCTTGGGATTTGATAAAGAACATTAAAGGTGCTGAAATATTATCGAGATTACACATTACAATTGTCCTTTCTTGGTGTTTTTAGTAAAATAAGATTTTCAAGTATTTTAAAATATTTGGATAGGACAATGCATTCAGAGTCTGTGAACAGAACAACATTCTTATTGTCACATACTTGAGACACACTTAGTATATTATACTTCAGCTGTTCAACATACAGTACATCATTAAAGGTCATGTTACCTGCTTTGACACTACCTTTACCTGTCACCTTGCCTCCTTTGGAGTTTCCTCCAAATGCAATGTATCCTCCTTCAAAGCTTTTGAAATTTGACAAGCACTCAGAATTGCCTGTCATGTGCCTAGATCAGCCACAGTCCACATGCCATCTTGTCTTTTGTTGGTTCCTGTGGTTGCCCTGCACAAATAAAAGCTCAGTTAGTAGTGGATTAAACCCCAAACAAAGCTGGTTCTGGGTTGTCCATTTGCATTAACATAACTAAATACTGTTTGTGTCTTTTTAAACTTAGTGAGATCCACTGGTGGTTTCTGTGATGAGTATTTATTTAGAACATGAGGTGTCCAGTTGTTCTTTCCATTTTTTGCTTTAAAAGTCTCATATGATGCACTAACGGTTCCAGGTTTTGCCTTAGTAGTTGGAACTGTATGTTGGTTGTTAACGGTGTCAGATTTTACACTACCTGTTCCAACTGTAGGCTTAACAGTTCCAGATATTACATCAGCAGTTTGAACTGTGTTTTTGCCTTTAACACACCATTCCTGTTTAACATGCTGTTTAGATTTATTTAAAGCTTGTTTTCTCAGAACAGGCTGCTTTTTGTTGACCTTTACAAACCTGTGGTCAACTGTGTGCTTTGGAACTGGTGTGGCAGTTTTTAAAGTCTTTAAAACCTTTGGCTTTTGTGGAACAGATTGTTTTTGGAGAACAGTTTGCCTTTCAACTATTGGCTTGTAAAGACATTGTTTGGCCAAATGGTTTTTCCTGCCACAGTGAAAAGATCTTTTGATTGTTTTGATTGCAGAACCAGTTTTCTGTGATCATAACTGATTCTTGTTCCTTTGATTTCCCCTCACTTGCTGCTGTGTGGGAAACTTTTGTACACCATGCTTTTGACATGTGCACACTGGAACATTTTTAACCTTTTTACCTGCCTTGGAAGAGGATGCAAAGTTACAGTTAGAAGGTACAGAGACATTGAAGTATGCATGTGATCACTCATCTTCTCTTTACCTTTCCAACTGTTAGATGTATTCTTCATACTGTTAGTTTCTTCCCTCATGTTGTTGGTTCTAATGGGGTTAGAAACTAGGGTTACTATGGGTTCACTCATGATTTTAGGATTACCGTCTTCATCCTCATTATTACTATCTACCTTAGTAACCAGTCCATCTTCCACCTCAAGCTTATCCTCAAGGACAGGATCTACAGTCTACATCTTCTCATCTAGGGGTTCATTCACAAGCCTATCAGCAACTTCACTCATAGGATGAATGTATTTGTTATTGTAAGGAGGTGGAGTGGTATTGTATCCTATTCCTTCCTTGGGATTTAGTTGAGATTTTACCTATCTTTGAACTGAACTTCCATTAGGTGTTCTAATTTTTGATTGGTTAGCTTGAAGTTACCCAAATCAATGTTTATACTATCTACTTTCTTGTGAGCTTCCAGCACCCTTTGTTCAGTCTCTTTTAGTTTCTTATTGAGGGTCTCTATTTTCTCTTCAAGTTTCTTTTTCTCCCACTCATGATATGTCCTATCATGTCCCATCTGAATCTCATTGTCCTTATAGTCTTTGATATGTTTTTCAAGATCCTCTATTGCATGCATATACTCATACCTCCTCTCTTCCATCTTGGCTAGAGTTTTACACATGCTTTCATTATGATCTCTGTATTTTTTAACCATATTTTTGCATGCTTAGGAGCAGAGTTTAGCATTTACCTCAGATGGTAGGTCAGTGGAAGTGGCACTTGTAGTTGCTGCCATAAGAGATTGATTCTGGTACTCCTCTTCCGTCTGGTCACTCCAGTCAAAAACAGTGTCCTCTTGTGAAACAAGAGCCTATGAAGATTGTGTTTGACTAGGTTGTTGGGTTCTTGGTTGCTGCTGACTTTGTGATCTACATTCTCTGGCAAAGTGTCCAAGTTTATGACACTTGAAGCATTCAACCCTTGACTTGTCAAAGGCTGGCTTGCCTTCTGGTCTGGCATGAAAGTTTGTACTGCAAGTCCTTTTGAGAAACCTCTGAGCCCTTATTGTCAGCATGGCATGTTGCCACTTTAAATCCATCTCCTCTAGATCATCTGGATGGATTTGTTCCAGATCCTCAGGATTGAGAGCAAACAGTCCATCACTTGCAACAAATGCCTCATGATTGACCTCAGAAGTATTGCCATCAGTTGCTGTAAAAGAATCACAGCAGTTTGATTTATCATTAGATGTAGAGGATAATAGAGCAGTGTTTTGATTGTAAGAAAATGTGTTCTTTTTATTCTCTATTTTAGACTCAAACACTCAGTTTTAGTGGGTGTTCTTTTAGGTTTGCCTTCAGCATCAAGTTCAAGATCAACTGCAGGAGGATTTTCAACAGCTTCCCATAGGTCATAGTCAATAAATTGAATGTGCTGTTGAATCCTGAGTTTCCACATCTCGAACTCAGTGGGATTGAGCATAGGTACTTTGAGTCCTAGCCCAGATCCACTACAATTGCCATCAAACTCCATTGCAGAAAAGGTTTGAAAGATTTAGATATTTTAAATATGAAAGTTTCTGACTTTGAAAACCAATAATAAAGAAAAAAAAACCCTGTGCCTCTGATACCACTTGTCAAGCTCAAATCTCCTCAGACTAACTGCTTTGAATAAATCAGGGTTAAACCAATAATCTTGTTTTGAATCAAAGTCCAATTAAGAAGTTTGTGGAATAACACTTAATTTTTTTTAAGAAAAACTTTCAGAACAATTTAAATCAGTAAACACAATTAATATCAAAACCTTTGTATTGCCAACCACTGATTACAACCTCTAATCTGTTTGATTTGACGAAGAAGACAAATTGGTCTTAGGGTTTTACAACCTTAGAGGCTTGAGAAACTTAATCAGAATACAAGTTACAATATAAATTGCTTAAACACCGATTACATAAGAAAGACCTAGTCTATCTCTATTTATAACCTTCTGATTTGTTTCCTTGACAATCTGCGATTTCTCTTGAGTGGATATCTTTGGAAGATCTTCAAATCTTGAAATCTTTATCACTTCCTGATTTGTAGCGCTTTCTGTTATCAACAGCTGAAATAGCTTGAACTTTAACTCTAGCAACTTGAACATTTTGCACTAGCAGCTCGAGTTTCTTGAACTAGCATCTTGAACTTTGTAATTACACAGAAATACTACTAGCAGTCTGAGAAATCCTAACTAACAGCTTGACATACATAGATTATTTCCCAACAAACCTTAACCCTAGCTTCTGCTAATTCTACATCTTTAAGGGTGATCTCCTTAGTCAGTGATTTTACATGCTCATAAATTAGTTCCATCCTGACACATTTTTCGCTCAATTTCTCTCTCAGAACTATTACATCTTGATCATCAGCTTTCATTTTAGCCCTAAGATATTCCTTAATGTCTACTAGACTAGCATTATTAGATTTTAAAGACTAAATTTAAGCTATCATAGATGAATGTGATTCTAGTACTAAATTCAATTTATCATTTAAAGTAGTACATAAAACACATAAATCATGAAAAGTAGAAAAGTTGAGAGTTACCTTTTTCCGATCCGATTCGACGTTGGCCATCTGAGCTGCAAACTCCAGAGTAGTCAGCTCCTTAGAATTTTCCAGTACCAATGGATTTGTGTCGGACTGCTGGGTATCCTCCTTCTTTTCCTCTTCTGCTCCACTATCAGTTTCAGTCACTTCAGCCATAAAAGCTCTAGTGTTTCTCTCCGGATGAGAATTCCAATCATAAGTACCATCTAACTGCTTGTTAGAAGATATATTTGTTAGTAACCCAGCCACTAAAGCTTGATTTCCTGAACTGGTTTAATTCTATCGTTGCAGATTTTGATAGTTTTCCATCTTTGGCCTCTGACATTCTCTTGCAAAATGTCCCAACCCCTGAAAGTTGTAACACTTTACTTTGACTTATCAAAACCTACATTGTTCACACTAAGGTTTCTTCCAATTCTTTTCATGAACCTCTTTACCCTCTGTGTGACCATGGCCAATTGTCATTGTAAGTCCATCTGATCTAGATCATCGGGATCTACTTGATCATGATCTTCCTCCCATAGTGCCGGATCATTGATATTTCCCTGAATACAGTTTTCGTATGCTGCTATAAACGATGCTAGAAGCTTTAGTTGCTCCTCTGCTGTTTTAGCACTCATAGGAACTTTTGTGTATCCCTGAGATGATGCTCTTGAGCTTTGAAAATGATCATCTGGTTTTGAAAACCCTAGAAAGGCCTTACCAATCGATTCTTTTGCTTCTACAGGTATGCCTTCTTCTTCTCCAGAATAGAACACTGTAGCTCTAGAGTTATGTACAATAGAAGTTGATGAATTATACTTACCGAAGTACATTTCAGGATCTTGTACCTGATCGTATTCCATCTCCTTCTTTTGTATCTTGAAGTTATAAGCTCTCAGTGTCCCAATAACTTCTTCAAGAGTGAGAGTGTCCAACTTATCTTGATCATGCCTTATCAAAGTAGTGTACATCTCCCACTTTGGCTGTAATGCATCTAGAAGTTTTTCGATCTTTTCTATTTCTTGATAATAAACTTTGTGATTATCTAGCTTGGTCAGAAGATGATAAAACCTTGTAATCACCTCATCCAAACTTTAATTCTTCAGACCCTTAAAGATTGCAAAGTGTTGTTTCAACAATTGAAGAGATAGCTCGATTTTCAGCTTCAAAAATTTTCTTATCCTCCTCTTTCTTTTGTTGATAGGAAAGAACTTTCATCCTGCCCTCGAGCTCCTGAGTAGGGGGGACATACCCTTCATCGATGCATATCCACATGCGCATATCGTTAAACCGAGCAAAGTCTGCAAACCTATCTATCCACCAATAATAATCCTCAATCTTCATAAGCTTCGGTGGGGAATTGGATTTGCCAACCTCGTGATCCATTTCCAAGAACTTGTGTAAACTAGACATTCTCGAAGACTTTTGTTTACGAACTTAATTAATTAATTTTTAAAATAAATTTGAAACAAGTTTGTACGGACCTATATTAAGTTCGTACGAATTTAAATAAATTTTTTTTACCAAATTAAATTCGTTTGGAATTAAGTTCGTGGACACTGAGTTCGTGAAGCCCTAGTTCGTATCTGATAAGTTCGCTTTTGACAAGTCCGAGGTTTAAGTTCGTACGAACTTAGTGTTAAGTTCGTGGAACCCTAATAAACTGACAAGTCTGTGCGCCGCAAGTTCGTGGAGGAGCGTGTCTGACAAGTTCGTGAAGCCCTAATTTTCCCACTAACTTCGTGTGCCGCAAGTTCGTGAACGTCCAAAAAATTCGATTTTTTCAAAAACTTAGATTATTTCAACGTTTTTAAGGTTAAAAACGATGGATTCCACCGAATAGATGAACTAAGATGATTATGGACGTGAAAAACTGTTGAAATCAACATAGAAATTTCGAGAAACTTGTGATTTATCCGTAAAAACGCCAAGAAACCTTTAAATGTTCGACGAATTGAGAAAATACGAAGAACAATCAAATATATGCTCTGTTACCACTTGTAAGGTCCACCCTCTACGGATCTATCAAGGCGTGACGACATCAAATGAGTGTGGAATCCTCGTTTAATGTTAACGGATCGATCACGGGGGAACACGGAGCCTAACACGATGCTAGCCGAACAAGTATCGACCCCACAAGATGTATTGCTCCGTTTGAATGCTATGAAACTCTCTGAATTCACTCAGTATCTCACACACACGAATCTGAAAGCAATTATCCAAGTGTTAATGAAATAACACACATAAGTTCTTGATATAACTCTTAAGTTCGTGCATGGCCCAAACCCACGAACTTATATGTTCAAACCCATGGTGATAAGTTCGTACGAACTAATCAGGGCTAAGTTCGTACGAACTTATGAGCCTTAAGTTCGTAGCCTATGTCTCATGAACTTATTCTCATAAGTTAATATCTCATGAACTTGTCTAACAACTATGAACTTAACATGCATATATGAATTACAATACACAATCATGAACTTAAGACATAAATATGTACAAACAATCATGACTTGTATTAGTAAGGCCCTATCTATTACAAATGACTATCTATTACAAAATTAGACTATTGTCGTCACACTTGGTGTACCAAAAAACTCCCCCTTGACGATAGCTTCTAGTTGATATCATTAATCTATGAAACTAGGCTTATTTAGACTACTACCTGCATATGAACCCTGCTGAATGCAAAGTTTAACAACTTTTTGGTATTTCTTGCCTTTTGAGCTCCAACCTTCATGAAAGTAAATTGGCTGCTCATGAAGCTTCTGCAAGTCACCCTGAGAGAGGTTTAGTAGGTGCAGGGGATCATATACTTTCAAAATGACATTTTCATCATTATCCTCTGTTACTGCCTCAGTTGTCTCATTATCAACGTACCACCGCTTCAAGTTACTCAAAACATCTCGTGGCATACTCTTTAAGGGGAATTTCTTCAGGCCCTTAATGGGTTTGTAGAACATTTTGATCCATGGCTTGCTTGTCAAAGGATCTATTCTGGTTTCGTCCTTGACCTTTTTACCAATTCTTGGTGTCAGCCTTTCAAAGCTACCATACCGACTGGTGGGGAAATCACTGTTGCCTGTGCTGGAATCGGCACTCGCTGAGCTGGTGCAGCTGCTTCTTGTGCTGCTTCTAGACCCTGTTGCTCATCCCCGTCTGGAGCAACGTAATTGGGATCAAGCAGAGCTTCGAACAGTGGAGTAATCTGCGGGCGAACATTGTCAGCTTTACGCAGAGTATGACTTTGACAGTCCGCGAAAATTCTATTGTCCAACCCTACGACGACAACCACTTCAGGAGACGGTGGCATGTCCGGCAAGAAGTGACGAATTATCATCATTACAAACCGAGGATTTAACAACAATCGCTCATGACTAGGAGCCGTAATTTGATGTATAAACTCGGCAAATAAGAAGCCTGAGAAACTATAAAGCTTGTTGTAAACTAGCGAGATCATCCCGGACTGAAGGATGGATGTCATCGTACCAAAACCTGCCTTCTTTGGAGCAAGACACACAAGCAGTACATGCATCAAATCCTCCACTGCCCTATCAACCCGCTTTTAACATATGATGCCTTGGCTAAATCTTGTGCATATCCCATTCTTTGAAATGCTCCTTGTCTCAGAGGAGCTGGAAAATCAATCGGACCGTTCTCCTGTGCCTCAGTTCCCAAATGCAAGAACGTTCTCAAATCATCAACCGAGAAAGCAATTGTCTGGCCATTTACTGTAGCTTGGAGAACCTAGGGCATTACTAAAGTATCCAGGTGTAGAGTACTCCAGAATTATCGAATGTACTGAATCATAAAAGTCGGACTGTGAGCCAGTGCATACACAACGCGAGATCACATTAAAAGCTACAGAATTTCCCTGTATTGCCTGCCTCCGGTGCTTGGACGTCAATACTAACCACCATATTGTGCTAGTTGACAAAAGCGCAGTCTCCCATTCTTGCACATGCAATAAACAGTTAAAACTGAATTTTTTTAACACAAATAGGTTCACACGAACTTAGATAAGTGATACGAGTGTCGTTACCTCGCCAAAATAACCACTAAATACCTTAGAAGCTCGGGTAAGTAGGGATCGTATCCACAGAGAGCGAGAGGTTAATTTCACGTATTCGAGCGACTAGCGTTGTAATTTAATTACTTGAAATAAAATGGTTGATTGAAAAGGATTATTATTGCTTTTATAAACTTAATTACTTGCGTGAATTAAAGAAAAAGACTTGAGTGATTGTTTGATTAAATACTTTAACGAATACAACCATTCCCGGATTCCACATCAAACTTCGTGTTTAATTTATGAAACGATATAAAGATTACATAGACATAATATTTTCTTAATAATTGTCATAAAAATCGTTACGTGATCTTGGGCATAGCGCATGTTACTTTGATTACTCTTCTTAATTAAATAAATAACTCAACACGAATAATAATATACCAACGAACTATCTTGCGAAGCGCAACAAAATAAATAAAAATCTATTGTTCACAATCAAACATAAACCGTAAAACATGCGAACAAAGTAAATCGTTCATAAACTAAGACACTTAGCGTGATGTTTCCTCCGAGAATGATTATCGTGACTTTAGCTGGACATGATTGATTCAAAGCTCAAGAGTTGTGTTTCCATCCTCGTAGCAATGTCGTAGCTTCACTCGTGCTTGCTTCGTATTCGTATTGTCTCAAAACAGGACCTTTCCAAGTCTTCTTTCTCTCCAAAAAACGATACTTTTTTCTGTCTGTGACTTTTGTATTTATAAAGAAGTGCTGAAAACCCTAAAAATGGCTGGAAAAATAATTAAATGGATTGGGCGCAGGCCTGCGCCGCCCCCCTGCGCCTGGTGCTAAAATCCGTCTTTTGGCAAATTAATTCTTTCTGTTGAGTACGTGGTCGGGGAGTAGGGCTGCGTCCCCCTCAGCGCTTGACTCTCTAAAAAGTGTTCTGATTTTTCTCCATTTTTGCCAACTTAGACTGAATTTTATTTACCTGCACAAGCACTGAATTTAATCAATAGTACCACATTCTACGACATTTTGTTATTAAAAAAACACCCATTTTACGCTTTAAAAACATATATAAATATAACCCGATCAAACTTCCCCAACTTAATTCTTGGTTGTCCCGTGCAAGCAACGAAAATCAGATTTTAAACATCGGGTTTATCAAGCGTGAAAGACACAACAAACTTATTTAAACAGACACTAGCCTTCATGAGCACATTAATATTCAAAGACACGAACTAAATTACTTTCAGATATATTGTGACGTCTCTCGGATAATTGTTCAAAAATTCCTCACCACTATCATCCTTTTAGCTCAAGGTTACAGAATTGAATTCACGTGGGTCACTGGACCATCTTTTTCCTCGATGCATGACCTTAGCTACTATTTTTCTTTTATTTGCGTTTTACTCTTTTCATGCAATGTTTCTTTTTTTTCGTTCAAGTTTAACATGGCTTTCTAGATGATCCGTGTAGCAGGATTTGGGTCAGCCACTCCTAGACCAGTTGACCTTAGGGGGCTAGGCATGATGGTACCCTTCAGACTTAATTTCCTGAATCAACTAGGCCACACTTGAATTGAGGCTTATATTCGTGTTCGCTTCCTCCCCCTTATTGCATAAATTACTAGCGGCTACTGGAATTTTTTGTTATATATCACTCGTTACGACACATCATATCCTACTTTAATTCAGTCCACTTCTTTGAAATCAAGCATTTATGACTCTTTGGGATCTGTCAAAACTCTTTTAATCATATCTTTTTACTTGAAACTAACCTAACTAACATCATCATATTTAGGTCGCAAGCTCAACAACAAGGAATTGTAGGGGAATTTAATCGAATTATCTATAGACTTGATTCTCACTTAGACATTGGTAAAAAAAACACACTTATTTGATAATGGAAATGCACACAAAGCTGTAAATAAACTAACTCAAGAAGGGGAATGGGAGAACCTGACTATTGCCGCAGTGGTGGTCCAAATATGCCGGCAAAGAATTCACTGAAGGGGTTTCGGTCTTTATGCATCAATGGTGCCGGTGGATACGTGTTTGCTGGGTGCACCACGCTGTCCCCTTGGCTAGTCGTCAGAATTCGGCCATAAGCGGGGATATATTGAGGTGTTCTCTCCTCAATGTTCAGCCTTTCAAAGCTCTGCCACCGGTAGTCCTCGTATTGCTGATGTGGTAAGCCGACATTATAATTCATGTGATCTCTCACCGCATCTGTATACGCCCAGTGCTGCTGATTATAGAAAGCATTTTGAAATGTCGTAGCTCGCACGCATGTGTAGATTTCGTCGATACGGCTCATCTGAGTTTCCAACTCGTGTTGGAACTCGTCCGTACGCCCGACCACATCCACTTGAAATTTTCCTAAACGCAAATTCATTTGTTGGTACATTCAGTGTGACGACAGCAGTCTAGTTTTGTTATTGATAAGACAAGTTCTTAGGTGATTTTAGAATACAAGGCTTGGCATTCGAATCTGTGATAGATTCGAATGTAGCCATAGATTCGAATTGTTTAAGGCTTGGGATTCGAATCTGTGATAGATTCGAGTCTAGCCTTAGATTCGAATGGGGTAGATTCGAGACTGTCAATATGGACAGACTCGAATGGGCTTTGGGCCAGATTCGAGTTTGGCCCACATCAGACTCGAATCAGGGTCTATAATTAGGGATAGACTCGAAATATTATGGGACTTTTTGCAGAATTCGTGAGGAATTAAGCAAGAGGCGATCTCGAGTTTATCAGCTAGGTGAGTGTCGTTTCGGAGAGAATTAGTACGTAGGATCGTTCGTGTGTCGTTCGTTCAGCGTCTAATAGTCTCCGTGTTTCCGTTGGTTGAGAGTTGTCCGTCTAACCGTCAACGAGGATTCCGCACTCGTTCACGGATCCGCGTCTAGATAGATCTTGCAGTCGTAGACCTTACATCATTGCGTCTAGACGGGCGATGACTTAGGTCATGTCATTCGCCCCCCCCCCCCCCCCCCCGGATGCATGTAACTGTTTGGCCTGATGCTGGTGATATGATTCGGCTTCCTCGATACCATATGGCTCTCTATGTGTCTTTCCCATGTCTGAATCAAATATTTCAACACCTTGGTCCGTTTGGCGCAAAGTGATACTCTGGATCATGGTGGCTGTGATGACGACAGCTGAAACTGCTCTTGGAATGGAGATGGGTGAAATAGCAGCTTGCGCTCTTAGAAACTCTGATATGATCCATCCATGAGGAATAATTTTCCTCTCTCTTGTATCATACATCGACCAGAGGTCGTTCATCACAATCCACACAAATGAGAGACTCGGCTCTCCCGTCATCAGTGCACATAAAATTCACTTCCTTGTGCCTAATCTTCGTCAAATCGCTGTCTCTTGAAAGCACGTTATTGGTGACAATTTTATGTAATACCTTCGCCATTGGGCTCAGATCACGCCTGGCATAAGCCGTGTATCCTGCGGCAGCATTATAGTCAATCTTTAGAATTTCTGCCAGTTGCGTTGTCCACTCCCCTTCCCATGTTCGATCTGTGAATGCCAGCTGTGCATCTGTCTTGTACTCTTAATTGAAGACTCGTGCTTCATCCATGCCTACTCCAATGTCGACTCCAAAAATATCCCTTATGGCACGTGCGGTCATCGAAAACTCATGTCCACTAACACGACCTATCAACGTAAAATCACCCATAAATCGGCCCTCTTCTCTTCTCAATGTGGACATCCATTCCACGACTTCTTCGTAGTAAATATGTTCTCCTCCTAAATCCAAAACGGCTTCCCATCCCAATCGATCAAAGCATCAAACCACCCCATAGTTCTCAAATTCATCTTTCTTTACCCTTTTTTCGACTAGAACTTTCCCGGAAAATTTCTTGGTCATGAAAAATTGCTGTTGAATGTTGGCCAGATGTTGTGTTAGGTAGAAATCCGGGTTCCATTCTACCCTCGGTCGGGTAGAGGAACTGGCACCCTCTCCAACACGTTGCCTGGTTCGTCGAGACATCTGCAATTACGACCACTTAAGTATATAATTATAGCACTTTTTCAGATCGTTCTATTCTCCAAAGAAAGAGACCACAAGTTGTATTCTATGCATTAACAATATCATATGCAACATATATATGTATATTTTTTATTATTTAAGCTAAGCATATTATCATATCGATCATTTAAGCAAAAGTTGCATAAAATAACAACGAACTTTTCGTGACTTGATTAGCATACCTCTCCTTCAATTTTTAACCATGATTTTACCTTATATACACTTTTCAACATATAACCAATGACTAAATCTTACTTAGTTGTTCATACAAAAAGTCAACCTAAAAGTCAAAATTGATTCAAAGAAACTCCATTAAAGCTAACCTTCATTCTTTCATGAAAACTCTAAATAACTCATACCTTGTTTGGTAAAATGATGGAGAACTTTGGTCTAGCTTAAAAATGGATGAGATTCTAACTTTGCTCTTTCTTCCCCAACTTGAGTTGAAAACTCAAGTTCCTTGCCAAATCTTGCTTAAAATGAAGTTCTAGCTTTCTCCTAAGGATTTTTGTAAGCAAAAATGGAGTTTTTGTGTGGAAATGGGTTGAAAAGAGGGTGTAGCCGTAAGGGAGGCGCAAGGGTGCTTCTTGTAGGGTTTTCGTAAAAAATTTTCTTATTTAAAAAGGGAAGAAAACGGGCGGGCGCACCCCCGGGCGCAAGCTTGCGCCGGCGGCTGCGCTTGGGAGGCCTGTTCGGTTCAAAAAATTTTCGTTTTTCAGTTTGTTTGGGTGCATGCTTGGCTCGGAAAATTACGTTTTTTCACTGTAAAATTATAATTGGCAAGCATATTTCATGACATATTAACACATAATTTGTTTCCCCCTTCCCCAACTTAAAGAAAGTGTCGTCCCCGACACTAATTCAAGGTTAAAACAGAAGCAACGCATATGTAAAACACAATTAAAGCTAGTAATTTCCTATGGAATTAGGAGTAATGCATGAGAGTCGTATAGTGTTACTACAACCGTTGGTGCCAACACGAACACCTGGATTCAACATCTCTTAGGCACGAGGCCAATTACGTAGTGAAAAGTAAATTGTTTGAAGCACATGAAATTGTTTGTTAGAAAAGAAGCCGTGAATGATGGATCTAAAATTCATCCGGAGAGATCATGTGTGATGTGCGGGCGGAATTAGCTTGGGAGCTTCAGCTGCCGACAACCCGTTCAAGCTCGTCCACTCGAGAGTGGAGGCTAGAGAGCCAACGGGAGTGAGCTCCCACCGAGATGCCGTGAATAATGAAATCTTGTTTTAGCTTCTCCACCTACATAAGCACCGCCTTGTTCGCAGCCAGAAGCCCCTCCACGGCGTCCTTTATAGCTTTTAGCCGCATTTCTAAAACCGCGTTATCCGAGGGTTGTTGAGTTGATGGTCCACCCACTTCAATCCGGTCTTCCACAAGACAAGCCTTACCCTTACCAGTGTCTTTTTCATAAATGTAAAACGATCTCGCACATGGTATTATGGAAACTATACTGTGAGCAGGATCGCGGATCAAGAAAGTATCAGAGACTTGCTCAAATACAAACCAGCCATTGTGTGTCGAGTAAACCAAACATCATTGGGCCCGAGAGACGTGGACTCGAACCCTCCGAAATAATTCCCATATTTATAAACAGCTCACTTAACATCCGTGCATAGGGGATTTCGATTGAGGTCTTCGTTAAGGTGGCCTCCCAAAGGGTTTGCATAACGATGTATGCTAGTGAAATAGCGAGTTTTCTAGTTAGGAGAGCATGAATAAGCATAACCTCGCGAGTGCGGACAGAAGTTGTATTTGATGATCGGGGTAGAATATTGAACACAATTATTTTCCACAACACCTTTGCCCATGGCCTCAAATCACCTCGATAATACTTAGTGTACACCCAAGCTTGCTCAATTGTGAGGTTAAAAACCTCGGTAAGCTTCCTTGCCCATCCTTCTGAGTGCCTTAATACGCCGCTAGATAAATCGCGTTCCGTCCAAAATTCACGGGTTGTAGGGATGTCCGTGCGCGAAATCAAAATAGTCACAAAGGTCGGTCCTAGAAACCACTACTTCCTTTCCGTCAATTTTCCCTCGGAATTCAAAATCATGTTCAACTTCGGCGTCCCTTCGAACCAGTGAGCGCATCCATTCACGGATTTCATATTCATGCACATAGGGTGTCTCTAACCGCAATGCACCCGCCCATCCTATACGGTCAAAACTCTCAATAATTCCAAAGTATTTGAAGTCCTTTTCCTTAAGCATTTTCTCTATATAGAAATGAGTCGGTGGTTCTGAAACGGGGGGCGACCGAGGAGTGGGTACTCGATGTTGATGGGAATCGGCATGTGTACGCGCATTCAAGGTGTGCTCGTAATGCGGCGACGAGAGTTGCCCGTGAAATGATGTGACATCTATATATATAGAGAATAGCAACAATACATTTAGAACGAAACAATGCAGAAATTGGATCGCATGTATGCAAGTCTCGATGGACTCCGGTGAATCCGATGAGACGATCATGAGGTGAATGCCATATTTTGAATAATGCCTCGGATTACTACCTTAAGCAATTGGCAACGCTAGAATGAGAGTTCTCCTACCATGGGCTTGGCATTTTGTCTCATATGCATGATGCATGGATAATAAAGGTACGTAGCATGGCAAGAGTTACGTAAATGACATGAACTTTGTGAATTTCTTTGGAAGAATTAGCGCTTACAAGTGCGAATCATGCGATTGTTGCGACATACGTGTGCATAATAATTCTAATAAGACTTTTGTGAAACCTAGGGCGTGGCAAAACTACTAATCTAGAATTTATGAACAAGTCACAGTGAAGGATTTCCTAAAAATCACATTTAGAAAATGAAGATGAAATTCATGAGTTGCCTATTTTCTAGGAATTTTCACTCAAATAATAGCATAATATTCATCTAGACATTTCTTATCAAGCTCAAACATGGAATTAGGGCAGAATGCAGTTTCATGACTTAGTAGCAATTCTTGACTTGAAAGAAGAAGAAATGGAGGAAAAACAACTTACATTGGAGAGATGTTCACAAAGAGAGAATGGAATGGGAGAATGTTCCTGATTTTGGAAGATCCTTGAGCAAATGTTTGCCTAATTTTCGTGAGTTTTGGGAGAAAAATGGGTGAAATGGTGTGAAAAGGGGTTAAAAGTTCACTGATCTTCATCAGGGCGCAGACGCAGGCGCACCCCTGCGCTGGCTAGTACGCCTAGGGCGCAGCGTGGGGCGCACGCCTACGCTGGCCGGTGCGCTGCTTTGGCTGCCAGGTGTTTTTTGAGTGTGCTTTTTGTGGTGTTTGGTCCCCTTAATGCTAATGATTTTATGTACGAAACACTGATTCCTTCTCCGATTTTGGCCGTCTTTTTTGTCATTCTCCGTCTTTGCAATTATTCCAATGATATACAATCTTTCCCCAACTTAATTGGACACTACATGTGACATTTTGTAGCAGGATAAAACTTTCATGTGGCTAAGTGTCTTAAAGGAGCGATTATGAATAACTAATATATAAATAAGGGATAAAGTCATACAATAGCAACCTACTTTTGAAAATGTATCGATATGGTACGTCTACTTTTTTAATTATCTATATGGTACGTGTACTTTAATTTTCTGTGTCGATATGCTCATTCTACATAATAGAGCCCGGTTTTTACATACGAAACAGGGTTCTAATGGTATGCAAAAACAGGGGTCTATTACAAATATGGTCATATCGGTATGAAAAAATGAAGTACAGGTACCATATCGATATTTAAAAAAGTAGATGTACCATATTGATAAATTTTCGAAAATAGGTTACTATTGTATGGCTTTACCCCTATAAATAAAATCTAACTGAATAACTGAAATTAAAGCACACTTTCGTGGTGAAAAAAGATTGCACTTAGAATGTGCAACAAGCCTTTAAACCCCTCAGTAGCTTGAGCGGACGAGTTATAGTCTCGTGAGGGTTTCTATGGAACACACCCACAAAGTTCGCTCGATTGCCTTCCAGAAAGCGCTAAGTTTAATGTCTTCAGCCAGACATTTTGGAACTCTAATATTTAAGTGATATCTTCCAAGACCATTGTCTCAGATGATATAATTTCATTATCATCCCATTGTACAAATAATTTTAATTGATGTTCGTTTACTTTAAACGGCTCACCACCTTTATGGTCTATTATTTCAACTGCACCGTGGGGGTAGGCGTTAGTTACTATGTATGGGCCTGACCACTTATTTTTTAATTTACCTGGGAAGAGCCGCAGGCGTGCGATGAATAACCTCACTTTGTCACATTTGTTAAACACCTTTCGTTTAATTAATCGGTCGTGGAAAGCTTTTGTTTTCTCTTTGTAAATTTTAGCACTTTCATAGGCTTCCTTACGTATTTCTTCTATTCGTTTAATTGGTGTTTTCGATTTATACCGGCAGCTGTGAAATTGAGATTTGTATTTTTAATTGCCCATAACACTCGGTGTTCTAGCTCAACCGGAAGATGACATAGTTTCCCATACACTAACTTATAGGGAGACGTACATGCCAATAGGGGTTTTAAAAGCAGTGCGATATGCCAAAAGTGCATCGTCTAGTCGTGTTGACCAGTCTTTCCTATCGGGTCGTACTGTTTTCTCTAATATGCGCTTAATTTCCCTATTGGACACTTCTACTTGTCCACTAGTATGTGGGTGGTATGGGGTTGCAATCTTATGAGTAACTCCATAGTGCTTAAGTAGTTTGCTGAAGTACATATTCTTGAAATGGAAACCCCCATCACTAATTATAGCTCTAGGAATTCCATGACAAGAAAATATATTTCGTTTAACGAATTGGCAGACTACCTTATGGTCATTAGTTCTGGTGGCCTCGGCTTCTACCCACTTAGAAACGTAATCAACTGACACTAAGTTATATTTGAAACCATACGACTTAGGGAAGGGTCCCATGAAGTCTATGCCCCACACATCGAATATCTCTACTATATGAATTGGTGTCATCGGAATTTGGTCTCTCTTTGAAATTCCTCCTATTTGTTGGCATTGTAGGCATGACTTAACAAACTCATAGGAATCCTTAAAGATAGTTGGCCAAAAGAATCTACATTGTAAGATTTGATGGCCTGTCTTTTTGGCGCTGAAGTGACCTCCGCATGCATACGAATGGCAGTGATTTAGGATGTCGTAATGCTCATTGTCTGGCACACATCGCCGGATAATTTGATCTACTCCTATTTTGAATAAATCCGTCTCCTCCCAAATGTATTATTTAGTTTGGGAGAAGAAATACTTTCTTTGATGTGAGTTCCAGTGGCCTGGGATTTTCCCTGTGACAAAGTAGTTCACTAAATTAGCAAACCAAGGCACTTTTGCGATGAACAGTAATTTTTCATCAGGAAAGTTATCCCAAATGGAATCCAGCATATCGGTTGTGATTGCTGGCAATCTCGATAAATGATCTTCTACTACATTTTCTGAGCCTTTTTTGTCTCGAATTTCTAAATCAAACTCTTGTAATAGCAGTATCCATTGAATGAGTCATGGTTTGGCGTCTTTCTTAGCCAAAAGGTGTCGTAAGGCACTGTGATCAGAATACACAATCACCTTAGCTCCCAAGACATAGGATCTGAACTTATCTAGCGCATAAACTACTGCAAGTAATCTTTTTCAGTTGTTGTATATTTTATTTGAGCTTCAGATAATGTTTTCTTGCATTGTATATTACCACAGGCTTTTTGTCCACTCTTTGGCCGAGGACGGCACCTACTGCGTGATCACTTGCGTCGCACATGATCTCAAAAGTCTGAGACCAATCGGGTGATTGCAAGATTGGTGCCTCCGTGAGCTTAGCTTTTAAGGTGTTAAACGCCTCTATACATCCCTTATGAAAGTTAAATGGTGTGTCCTTAAGCAGAAGGTTACATAAAGGATTGGTTATGGCACTGAAGTCTTTTATAAACCTTCGATAGAATCCTGCATGTCCTAAAAAGGAACGAATTCCTTTGATATTGGTAGGCGGTGGTAACAATGAAATTAATTGTATTTTAGCTCGATCAACCTCCATTCCTCTTTCAGACACTATATGTCCTAAAACTACTCCTTCATTGACCATGAAATTACTCTTTTCCCAGCTTAATACCAAATTGGTTTCGGTACACCGCTTGAGAACTTTTTCTAAATAAGAGAGACACCCTTCGAACGACTTATCGAATATAGAAAAGTCATCCATGAAGATTTCAAGAGACCCCCCGACCATATCTGAAAATATAGCCATCATGCATCGTTGTAATGTGGCCGGAGCGTTACATAATCCAAATGGCATTCTTCGGTAGGCGAATGTGTCATACGGACATGTACAGGTCGTCTTATCTTGGTCTTCTAGGTGCATCAGGATTTGATTATACCCCGAATAGCCATCTGCAATAGAATTTTTGCTCTGCTAATTTCTCTACTATTTGGTCGATGAATGGTAAAGGGAAATGACCCTTAGAGGTTGCGGCATTCAGTTTTCTATAGTCGATACATACTCTCCACCCCGTTACAGGGCGAGTTGCAATCTTTTCTCCTTCTGGAGTATCGACAACAGTGATTCCGGATTTTTTGGGAACCGTCTGTGTGGGACTAACCCATTGGCTATCTGATATAAGATAGATAATTCCAGCATCTAGCCGTTTTAGTACTTCTCTCTTCACTACTTCTCTAAGGTTGGGATTTAGCCTTCGCTGAGCATCTCTGCTCGGCTTAGCTGTTGGATCAGTTATAATCTTATGCATGCACATTGTTAGGCCAATCCCCTTAAGGTCTGCTATTATCCAACCTACCACTTCCTTATGTCATGATAATACTTCTATAATGCCTTTTCTTGTGCAGCAGTAAGATCTGTTGCAATGATTACAGGCAATGTACTCTCAGGACCAAAAAAAGCATATTGGAATTTTGGGCGTCAGATTCTTCTTCTTCTCTTACTTACGATATTTCGAGTTGGATGAACAGAACTCTTTTCGTTGATTGGACCGAAAAGATCCATATGCAAAAAGTTAAAGGTGGAGGATATTGAGTTCTGAGTCTTCAATTTGTGTGCCTTCTTATGTTGTTTCCTTTTCTTGCATGGCACACACTTATCTTCAAACTAGAAACTCTTCATTGGAACACCTTGCACAAGGCCATTTTTAGTGATGAAATTCATCTTCCTTAAGTGCAAGTGTGCCATTCGCCTGTGTCACAACAAGGATTCTGACTTTGAAGCTTTGGACAACAAACAGGTAGACTGTTAGGCACAAAAAGGCCTCAGTCAAACCTGTTCTACATCTGAGGGGGAGATTTTATAATCAATCCTGTTGATGCATTTGAAGGTTGAATTTAAGGCCTGTTATATGCCTTATTGAAACCTGAAAATGATTTGCAATATCAGTCTAAAGTTGTTCTATATGTTGCATGTGTTGCAACTAAGACAGTTTGTCCAAGCTGCTCTGTCTGCTGAACAGGCTGGACATAAACTGTCTACGCTGCTCTACACTGTTGAGCAGCTCGGGCATTTTTAAAGTGTTCTGTTCTTTGTGAACAGAACCTGTTCTTTGTGAACAGGCTAAACACTTTATGGAATTTGTTTCCAAGTCATCATGTATTGTTTTTGACTACAAGATCATTTTACAAAGTCGAAGACAAAGTGGAAAACAGAACTGCTCAGCCTGCCCACGCTGTTCTGTAACATGAAGACAAAAGGATATTTGAAAAAGGGTGACAGACCTTTTTCTTATATCAAAATAGGCCTTTACAGGGAAGAAAGACGCAAAGTTGACATTCCTAAATTAGTTAAAGGCAATGCAACAGTAGACAAAGTAAAAAGACAAAAGTTCTGCACATGTGAAGACAAGTCTGCTTTTCAGAAAAGTGCAGAAAAGGTTATGTTGTCTTTTCAACAAGACTTTTCCTTTTCATTCTTTCCAATGAAGATGTTTCTCTGAGATCCTCTAAGTGAGTAT